>JAMJFZ010000880.1:0-63219 GCA_026225945.1 Cricetomys ansorgei
AAAGATAGAATTTCCAAAAAAAGTAGTATGTAGAAAAAATACTACTCACCTAGAATCACACAGGGCATGGCTATTCATAGTGTACACAAGTGCAAACACAGGGCACACATGTTCTCCTCCCAAGTTGTGGGTCCTGAATATTGAATCATAACCAAAGTTGGAAACTCCTGTCTGTACCTGCTAAGTCATCTCTTTGAAGGAATCCATAATACTTCCAAGTAACTGCTTTTAACAGAGAGCATTTCATATTAGCAAAATAAAGTAAAAAAATCAACTCTGTTTATTACCATGTTGTCACTGAAACAAGTTGTGGTTTACTCACAGGATGCAGTTTACCAAATTATAGATATGGCTTCAGACTTACCTCTGAGTGAGCAGATTCATGAATAAAATATTTAGTGAGACACATAGAAGCATTTTTGTTTCGGCAGGCATAGAACTCAGAAAGGAAAAGATAAGAGGGAAGTTCAAGCAAATTGTGTGTGTTGTGTGTATGTGTGTGTGTGTGTGTGTGTGTGTATGTGCATGTTTAACTAACACAGAAAGTAGTACAAAGGGGTGAAAATACTTTTGTATGTAGTTTCAGAGGCTAGAGAGTATATCTTTTCTACAGTAGTAGCCAGTTGAAAGGCCACTCAGATTTTTAAAATATTTGATCTATGCTTCTTATTAACTGATGTCCATATTTAACAGGATAGTTTTCCAGTAGATACTGATGAGTTTAGATTTAAAAGCAAATGACCCAAAATCAAATAACTGCATGGTATATTTTCTATGGCAGGCTTACTTTAATAATGAACTCACGAGTTAATTATATAAATATATCAATAATCATATTATTTTTTTAAATAGGTCCCACTACAGAAGATGACTTCATGGTAACCCTCAGACATATCTGTATGCACAAGAATTATTTATTTGTCATTGCTAGAGAATACATTAACATATAATTATTAATATATTAACACTAATCACTCATTTTACCTACAGAAATAGATGATTATACTAATGAGCATTATTAAACCTGTTCACATGATAAATTAATCTTCCATAATGCAAGTTGTAGATTTGCCAATGAATTATTTCAGTTTGTATATCTTTACTGAAACATATAAGAAAAATGCTATGGACAGCTCACTACCATGTAATAAAAATGATAGACTTCACTATGAATCTGGTTTATGAAAACCTTATAGTAACCTTGAAAATAGTGTAAAAACAAATTGAAATACCTGGTAACCCAATGTCAAGAGATATTTTTTTATACCTCGCTATATGCATTTAAATATATACACTACATAAAACACACTGAATAAATACATGAGTACACATTAAAGTATTTGAAATAATGGAGACTGTTTAGCCCAATAGACCTAATAATCTCTGATTTGGGACTGGAAAAAATAAATAGATGTTTGTCCTTCAGAAATATGTACATTCCCCTCCCATAGCATAAAATTCTTACTGTTAGATGCCAATTCTCCATCCTTTTGTAGGTAGGGATTGGCCTGTGACTAAGCTTTAACCAGTGGAATAAGAAGTGGTAATATGCACCTATGACTCACCTCTCTTTAAAATTTTTTACTCACCCATGATCTTTGTCCTGTGAATGATTCAGGGAGATTCCTCAGGATGATCTTGAAATACGTGCTTGGAACATGGCAGAGTTTCTAAACAACTTCACTGCCTTAATGCATGGATGGGTGTGTGGAATAAAAGGCCTGTTCATTTTTCAATAAATGATCTTTGGGTGCTATACATAAACATGTATGTGATAAGCCAATAAAATTTAATGACTACACATATTATTGTGTTTTACCATATCCAATTTTTTCTTTTCTCAAATGTTTTAGGTACTGAAAGTATTGAACAAAATAAATAATATGTGTTATTGATATGTATAATGCTAGGTGAGGGAGTGTATTTTGTGTGCATGTGTATTTTGTGTGTGTGTATGTGTGTGTGTGTATATATTTATATGTGTGTATTTATGTGTTTGACACCTTGAAATAGACAATTAGTTAAAAAAATTTCATCTATAATCAAACATCACTGTGGAAAAAATAATTATGAAGATTAGGAAAATGTAATATTGAGGCAGAATCTAGAGCATTAGGCAAGACGTGTTGATTTAATTCTTATGTCCAGAGAATCAAGCAAATCTTATCCCAGGATCTGAATGCTGTTTGTATTATTACATATACAGTGAGAACTGGAAATGCAAGCTAGCACTCCTCTCCACGCGAGGAAGACTGTATAGTAACAGCAAATAGTATGAGGATGAAATCATGATCAATAGCAATCTCAACCACAGAGATACCCTGAAAATTAGCACATTTAATACATTCAGAGAATAGGGTTTATTTGTTTTCATAAACTTGAGAAAGTAAGATAAAGTTAAGCTTTAAGTAAAGCATTTTTCCCCAGTAAAGCAATGAAGAATATTCTTGGAAAAACAAACAACTACAACAACAAGAAAATCTGGGCTGGAGTTCAGATTTTAAATATGCAAACATTCTTAAGGAAGCAGCTTCACAAGTAAGATATATGAGATTTCTCAAAGGGTAAAAATGAATGCAGATGAGGAGTCGAAATTTCTCGGAAGCAATAACAAATTTATGAAAGAAACAACAGATAAGGGACCCCCTGAATTCATAAGGAGGTGACGGTATCTGCTTTAAGGATATGCATATTTTTGCTGATTCTCTCTGAATTGAAAATAGCAGAGCAGCTAAAATTAGCATTTTAATGAATTGTGTAGAGTATGAGTGACTATACTCCCCTCCCTCTCTTTTTATTTGTCAAATAAATCCTGGATCTAAACATAACTTAGAGAGAAGAGGAAGTGGACAGGTGAGATGCTGTGATTTCAGAAAATGGCCACAGGAATGTTTATGGCCCCATGAACTCCTCTAGAATATTGTCAGTTCTCCACCAGGACAGCGAGTCTATTTCCCTTCTCTGCAGGCTGCTCTCTCTTCTGAACATGGAGGATGTCGGAGGATATTGGAGTGCTTCTATGTGCCTTAGGCTGCAAGCTAAGGTAATGACTGCTAGAGGATTCTCCCTGACAGGCTGTGCTGCCTTCCCTCTTTCCCCTTATCTTTTCCTCCTTTCCTTCCTCATTCCTCTCCTCTCAACCTGTCATCCTCACAAAACTGCACTTTGGAATCCTTCCAGATGTCAAATTCTGGAGAAGTCTGTGCTAGCCCACACAGAGAAATCTCACATAGAAATCCAGGTTTAAATGAACAGAGACACACAGCCAACTCTAAAAGAAACCTTTGGCCACATAACAGGATGAGTCTTCAGGGTGTTCCTTTCCTATCCTTTGAGTCTTCAGGGTGTTCCTTTCCTATCCTTTGAGTCTTTTATCTGAGTCCCTGAGCATTGTTAAACAAAGAAACTGTCTCTACCATACCTGCTTCAAGTTCCTAACTCACAGAATTCACAAATGTCAGCAAAGATTTGTATACTCCAAGACACTCAGTAAAGACTGTTTCATTCTTTCTTCTGTATGTGGCTGGAAGACACAGGCTAGATTTTTTGCTTTCCCTTCTTCATCTGACTTTTAAATTAGTAGAGAATTTGGGGCTCAATGATGACCTTCACAAAACCAAGCTTTTTGGATATACTGTTGCTCTGGATATCACCTTAATCATTCTTGTAAACATAAAATTTTAGACTTCTGCATTAAAAGTCTTAAGAAATTATCACCACTCCTTCACTACTATTTGCATTATTTATTTTAATGGAGCATTGGTTATCTGCAGACAGATAACAGATCCCCAAAATATAAAGGCTTTGGATACCCAATTATCGTCTCATGATTCCTACAGGTTAAAAGTGTGAAAACAGTTTACATGGGGTTTCTGCTAACACTGCCACATGGCTGAGGGGAAGGCATTAGCCAGGCCGGCAGAACTATAAAAACTTGACTGTGAAAGAACTCACTAGCAACTTCCTGAGACAAATTGGGTGAAAACATATCTACATGCAGGTGGAATGTGTTGCAGTTCATTTACTCAATGCTAGAAAACAAAACAAAATAAAACAAAACAAACAACCCACAAACAAACAAAAACGAACTCTCCCAGGGCCCTTTCTGTATGCTTTCAATGGAGGGCTTCTTAGGTCAGGCCCAACACAACAAACTCCTTCTTGATTAACTTAAAGTCAAAAGATTAGAGGACTAATTTACATCTGTAATTCCTCTTTACTTTTGCCATGTATCATAATCTAATCAAGAAAATGACATCCTGTCACCTTTAGAATATTTTATTTATTAGAAGCAATTATAGTTTCTATCAAAATTCAAGGGGAGTGGATGATACAAAGGCAAGTCTACTTAATTACAATGTAAACATTGAGAAAAAAATGATTTAATAATCAACCTAATTATATTACATATGCCAAATGATGGATAAAATCTTTAATTTGTATTGAAAGGAGAATGTATTTTAATAAAGATGGCATTTTATAGGTACAACAGAAGTTACTTCACTACTGTAAGTAGCAATAACACAGAAGTGATTAAAAAATGGCACTTGGGAAGAGAAACACCAGACCTTGTAAGAATAAAAGGGATCACTAAGTTAAAATCAAATGTTCTTTCTTTATATTGGACCTATTACAATAGAAAATACACTGAGACTGCCTTATTTAATGAAACCTAAGAAAAACAAACTCATATTAATTCTGTATAGATCAATGCTCTCTACAGCATTGAAAGCTCTTCATAGTAGTTTGAGCTATGCCTGAGTTCAAACTATTGCTATCTGCTTAGCCTCTATCTGTAAAGACATTGCAACCAAGTGGAAGGCTGAAAGTCCATCCTCAGGCAAGAGTTCTTTGAAGAGGAAGCTGGAAGATTTGTAGATGTCAGTACAGGCATTTAAGTTGTCTCTTCTTTGTTCTCCTTTACTAAGACATCATGTAGAGTATTAGAAATCTTGATTTCTTAATATCTGTGTGCGTGTGTGTGTGTGTGTGTGTGTGTGTGTGTGTGTGTGTGTGTGAGGCAGCTGCTAATCTCTTCCCCTCATCTGTTAAATAAAAATCACACTTATAGAAGCAGTGTGTACCTTACCTTTTAGACTTACATTGATTGCACTGGGGAAAAATGTCATTTTTTTCCATACTTTTTTTTTCTTGTTTTAGAACAAGCACTGAGACATATATCACCTGTCAAGTGGAGCAACTTTATCAGAATTTTCCTATTTCTTTACATGTAATTTATAATTGATGGCAATTTCAGTGAACTCTGAAAAGCCCCAGCTGTTTAGGAATAATGCTGCATTTCTTCAGTATTAATCTTTACTTGCACTGTGTCGATGTGCAATTGTTGTTTTTCCATAAAGTGTACCATCCTATTTTTTTCTCAGTCTCTTGTTAAAAGATACAAAATGTGTATCTAAGAACACTCAAGTTTCACTTAAGGTGCTTAGAGGATTCAGGAAACTTCTGATAAAGGAAGGACTTTTTTTAAAAAAAGGTATCAGGAAGACAAATTTTATTCCAAAGAGAGAAGAGGTTTGTTTGTTTTTTTTTAATTTCTTTTAATACTTTTTACAATTTTTTTGGTGTGTGTACGTGTCTCTGTGTGTGTGCATGTTTGTGGATATATGCATGTGACACATACTGGTGCATATGCTGAAAAAATGTGTGAAGCTTAGAGAACAACTTTGGGGGATCTCTTCTTTCCTTCTACCTTTCTGGTTCTGGGGAAAGAGATAAGTGTTAGGCTCAGCAGCAAGTGCCTTAACAACTCAGCCATCTCTCCCACTCAAAGACCTGATTTCTAATAATTAAATATGTATTGATATAGTAATCTAGAATTGCTGTGGGAGATTTTAGTTATGGATAGTGTCCCAGTAAGCTGTCCTTGAAGCATGTAAAGGATTCACTTCCTACCAGTAAACAAAGGAGTGGCTCCCCGGCTCACCACAAGAATAGGACATTCCTTAGCCTTAAGGCAGAGGAAGGTTAGGCTCCATTGATTTGCACATTGGAAGGCTGGGTGAAGACAGAGAGGATTTGGGATAAAAAATAACTAGGGCAAGGGCAGGGAGGACAAACAGACAGCAGAGAACAAGGAAGAAGAAGCTAGCAAGCAGGAGGAGAACCAAGTGGAGAGCATGGGGTGAGAAAGCCTTGGAGTGAGCTCTCTGCCCAGCTGCCCGGGTATAGAATTCCCTGAGATTTGACATGGTTTGTGATTAATAAAGAGCTTTGGAAAATTCAACTCTGGACTCTCCATTAAGTGCCCAAACTTTAATTTTAACATAGAATAGGAGTCAGGCTACCTTATTTTATGGCTAAAACCATACTACTTAGACCTTAGAAACAATTATGTGCACTCATGGGAGCCTGGCCATTTCTAAGATCTTTCACAATTCAAAAATAGAAGGTTTCTTTCCTTTTTACTCCAGCAATAAGTCTTGTGTTCTCTTTTGGAGGACTGTGAATTTCATCCTGGAAGTCTGCATCATTCTTTGCATTTAGCTTTAATGTAAATTAATTTCACTATGAAAGGGATTCTTTACACTGCTTGTGCATAATACTGTTTTATTGTATGTAGTGTCATATTGTTATACTTTTTATACTTAATTCTTTGATGATTTCATAAAAAATCTATTTTGATAATATTCGCCCCTTGCTTCCAACTCTTCCCAGATCTATCTGTCCTTTCTTACCTACTCAACTTTGTGTCCTTTTTCTTTTTAAATTTGTTAATCCATTAAGACCAATAGTGCTGCCCAAATATTCTTAGATGTGTGACCTTCTGCTGAAATGCAGCCAATTTACCAGAGGCTGCGCTCACAGAGAACACTGACTCTTTCTTCTCCTATCAGTTAGCAATTGCCAATAGCTCCTCAGGTAAAGGTAAGACTTTGTGGGATTTACTCTGGCTTAGGTTTGCATAGGTTTTGTGCATGACATCATAACCAGGGTAAATTTGTTTATTTAGAAGGTCTGTTGTGTACAGAGGACATTGTGTTCTTAAAGTCATCCACTGGATCTGGCTATTACATTTTTTCTGCCTCCTCTTCTGCAATAATTCCCTAGTCTTGGGAGGAGGTGGTAATATATATATATATATATATATATATATATATATTACATTTAGGGTTAATAATTTTTTAGTCTCTTATTCTCTGCATTTTGTCCAGTTGTTGGTCTCTGTGTTAATCATCACATACAGCAAATGAAAGCATCTTTGAAGAAGGTTGAGAGATGCATTGATTTATGCTATAACAATGTCATTAGGAGTTGGTTTAATGCTATGTCCATTTTGGAGAATACTAGTTACTCTTATTAGTAACTCTAAAATAAAAATTGACATTAGACATTTCATTTGCAGAGATTTGAAGATCTCCTCTTCTAGTCTTAAAGTGACATAATTATTTAACTTTCCAGTTTGCCTTTCCTCACCTAGTTGCCAACTGGCAAGTTCTGTCTGAACTCCCTGCTTTAAGAGTAGAGAACATGCACTGTTAAGTTGACCAAGAAATATGAGTTGAGTGCTGCCTTTTATTCTGTGACATAAGTCTCAGAACATTCTTTAGTGATTCTCTTATTATAGTTGTTTTTCTCTTCTAATGCAGTGGCATATTTAAACTTAGTTTCAAATATTGTAAAACTACATGCACTTCTGTGCAGTAATGTGAATAATGAACAGCTGCTATATCTGGCAGCCAGCACTACTGCCAGAAGGTCACCTTTCTTCGCTTTTGGAACCAACTTTCTAGGTGTGGTTGGGTGATAGCCTTCTTTCATACAGAAAGAATGCTAGATTGGAGATTGCTAGTTTGGAACACTGACAATTGGCTACTCAAATACCCATGGATGAAATAATTGTTGTTCAGATTTGACTTTGCTCACTGAGATTTTTTGTGTTGGAAGTACTCGATTTTATTAATGCTAAATGAAGTGACTTTATAATCCCATCCCTCAGCCTTAGCACCTGTTAAGGAGTATCAAGTTGACCAGCAGAAGTGAAGTTGGGGGTTGGTGCTCTGTGGAATTTATTAAGCAATTAAAATGTTTATATTGTTGGGCAGTGCTTTTCCTCAAGAAAATACCTAGAGACCACATGCTCTGGGTCAGTCCATGAGAGAGGCTTGACCTTGCTGCAGTGGCTCAGGCCATGCAGCACCATGATTGTCTCCTGTTTCTTGAATGAACCCATCTAAGATATTGATATTTCCATCTACATTCTAACATGATTCCCTCAGTATGGTAAAAAATGGGTAAAACGTAATCCTCAGAACACAGGTAAAATTCCCTGAAATGGGCATCTGCAATTCAAGCATTCCTACCACAACACCAGAGACATAGGTGGAAGAAGAGGTGGACACCAGGAGATATGCCCCAAAACTCCTATGCCTACTAGCTTATGGAATTTAGCAAGCCAAGAAATGAATCCAAATGATATCACCTGACCTTTACATCTGTTACTATACTCACATACACTTCAAACACACATACTGTAGCCATTGATTCACCAGATGTAGATATTGATTCAGGTTCAAAGGCTGTTTATTCTTTGGCTTTTTGAATCCCCTGTCTGAGTCCTGCAGCCCTGGAGCATTTTGGCCTTCTTACAATCTACTCTTAAGCCTAGAACTAGAAGGCTTCAACCTCCATACAATCTGGAACATTTAAACCTTCATACAGTTTAATCAACCTCCAAGACTTCCTGCTGACTGAGCCACTCTGACTGGCTCCTTCTGAACTCTGACTTTTCTGCTTCAACATACATGCTGTTCTGACACAAACTCTTCTCCAGGCTAACTGACTCAAACTGATCTTCTGGGCCAGCGTACAGTTTCTGATCAAACTCTTCTGATTCTAGCATACTCTGGCTGATTCTCTGACTGCCATAGACTGAACTCCTTTCCTTGGCTTCAAACTGATTCACTTTTCCCATCATCAGATACCGATTTTTTCTGCTGAGCTGCCTTTGTGTCTCTGTGAGCTCTCACTGCCCCATTATGTCTCATCCTTCTGTCTCTGAGCTGCGAGACTGATTTTCTATCATGAGTGTTAGGCATGTCCTCACTCTGACTCACTGTGAACTCTTACTCTGATTTGTCACTTTGACTGCCCTTTTGTCTGACTCATCTCAGATGTCACTTCCTGTCTGACACTGTCACCTTCTGACTTCTGCTTCCTGTCTTGTTTCTGTCTTGCAGATTAAGAGTATGTACTATCACTGCCTTATGAACCCTGTAATTAAAGGTGTGTACTAACATTCTTAACATTCTTTCTACATTCCATCTGGACCACACAGGCCTCTAAATGTGATCTCTTCATATAGGCCCTTGGATTTGATCCTTTCATAGAATTTTCCTCTACAGGAATTTTCCTCTACAATATACAACACACACACACACACACACACACACACACACACATACTCTCAAAGAGAGAGAGAGATTTTAAAAGGTATTAGTAAAATATATATTTATCAGATAAATTATCCTTTGCCTTATATGGTAACTATTCTACTAATAACCTGGGCTTCTAGTGTACTAGTGTTCATTGCAATACTGAACTGTCAAAAATCATGAAAATGGTATAAACCCCATAATAATAAGGTAAATACAGGTATTCTAGAATAACTGTGAGAATGAGCTAACATTGCATCAAGTGGATAAAGCATGCTCACATTTTGTGAATACATACTTTTTTAAAAAAATACAAAATTATAGGAAAATGGTAAAATTATTCACAGAAAATTTTTCTGGTGACAGAATTGACACAGGAAAGTTATAAAGCAGGACAGAGCAGAGTTTTATAGTTTGTGTGATGATGTTGAAAGTGAAGGATGCATACTCTAATATTTGATAAGAGTTAAATCTGATAACATCTAAGTGTTTATTAATTATTAACAACAGAGTCATAGTAGTTATATACTGTGTTATTGCACATTCAATTAAAAATTGCCTTCAGGAATATACCCATATTTGTTTTAGAAATAATTAAGTGAATCTTCACAGTTCTGAAATCTGGGACTGATAGCTATCCTTTCTCCTCAGTTAACTGTAACTGGAAACATTTTTACCCTGCTACAGATGGAGCAGTGAAATCAGAGGTGGTCTTGAAGAGCATGTAGTTAAAATTAGTTTGAGATAAGAAAGAGTAATATGAGGAAAGCATGCACACAGAAACTCTGTACAGCAATCAAATTATTTACCAGGTTCCTCAATATTTCAAAGAGTTAAAAATTAATTCATCATGTTATTTATTCAATATAAATTTTATAGTAGGATATGTTAGGTGTTTAACATCAGAGAATAATGACAGTTGGCATGAAGTATTATGGCCTGGCTTGTTGCTGACTCTCTGTGTTGTCTCAGAAAAGAATTTATTTTGTATTTGTTTGTACATTTGGAAAATGAGCTGGCTCATGAGATTAAATGAAGGACTGAGAGTGGCTTTACCACTTTCATACAACCTTTCCAAGGGTCGGAATTATGAGGTTCATTGTTTAAGAATTATTCACCCCTTCAATTCATGAATGTGCTGACGTAAAACTTATATACAATACTTAGCTACTTTTCAAGAGGAGGAGATTGCTTTGATATTTGTATATTTGATGACTATTGAAAGACAGAGAGGAATCTAATACACATTTTGATTGCCCTTTGCCTTTGTTTATAATAATGTGTGTTTCACAGTCATCTTATCCCAGAGGGAGATGGTTTTACCACAGTTTCATGTAATAAAACAAAAAGTTACAGATGTCAAGGCCTTTAACTGAAGTTTTGCAGTCCAGTGCCTCATAAGCAGGGGTTATTTGTTGAATGAATGAACACGCACTTAAGAGCTCAAGTCTAGTTCCTAGTAAAGCCTGACTTAATGATCCATACTCTTCAACAACAAGTCAGAGCTGACTTCTCAAGTATAGTCTAAAATATTGGCTATTTTCTGTTCCAGTTAGTAATTAGTAATATTCTTGTATGCAATGCCACAATACATGGACTCTCCAGGTGTTGGAATTGTTTGCCTTATCATGCTTTGAATTCAATATGTTGTGTAAAATTTTTCATACATAAGCAATGATTTTATTTCCAAACTGTTTTCATGATCTTCAAGAGTATCTGAAGCCAAAAGTACTGATATACATGAGGATAATTCCTAAGGTACATATCAAGTCAGATGTTTGGAACAGTTATTGATAAACAATGAAAAATATCTAAAAGCTTCTCTTGTTTAAGAGTTATTTAGAATCACAATGAGCAGCTTGAACTTGCTTTGTAGAGATCATAGTTGTTTGAGCATATCATCAACCACATCAAATAATTAGAGATAATTGTAGGAGTGTTTGCTTTTATTTCTACACATATCAAGCTTGGCTATAATTTAGAAGTCATTTATTGAATCATTGGTTTTGAAATCACCTTGACAGCTGGAGAGAATAGAAACTATAATAGATATTTTGTGCAAATGAACTTATAAAAGTTTTGACAACGATAAATGTCACCTATGATTTTTAGCCACCTTTGAAGCTGAGATTTTTAGACCCATCATGTGTGCTAAATATCATAAGAGATATCTGAGAGAAGTTCGTGTGTGTGTGTGTGTGTGTGTGTGTGTGTGTGTGTGTGTTTGCATGTGTGTTTGTGTGCAAGTTAAAATACTCATATGTGTGTGAGACCTGACTTTGATATCCTTAGTTATCCCCTACTTTATATTTTGAGATACAGCTTTTCTTTGAACCTGAGGATTACTAATTCAGCTATAATGGATGGTTAGGGAACTCCAGGCATGTGCCTGTCTCGACCACCTTATTTGAAGTTAAACATACATTACACTACATTTATCTTTTTACATGAATTCTGGAGATCCATCTCAGATCTTCATTTTATCAACTAAGCCATCTTCTTGGATTTTCTCATAGGAACTGGGAACTGAATGTAGTTGTTTTGTTTTTTGTTTTTTGTTTTTGTTTTTGTTTTTTACTTAGATTATTGTAATTATTCAGAGAAAGCATTATATCTTTTTTGTTAAGTACAATGACTATCTGTACTGGAATGCTGTTTTGTCCATGAAGCAAGTCAATAAGAAGTAAATTAACTTATTTACTTCAGAAAAGAAAGGAATGATTAAGATGATTATACTGAAACTGAGTCACTTGGCATCGCACAACCATGATCAGATGGAGATTTTAGTTTTCATTGCATCCCACTCTCTCTATGTGAATTAATTTATCAATAAAAATGATACCCAATCATTTACAAGGTAGTCAGTCACCAACTCTCCTCCTCCATCTTTATCTTCCTTCTGTATCTTTAAATAGATGCTACATGATTGTATTTTAGACAATAGAATGTGCTCTGCCTTTGTCTGTAAACAGCCTCTCACCACAAAAAGAAGTTTCCCTAACCAGGAAACTGCAGGAAACTCAGGTCTACAGGTATAAACATTAATATTTATTACTTTGGCAGGAATACCATTTTGCAAAATAACAACAACAATTCTACACTAGGGCTTATGGCCTCCTGAGAATTAGATTTTTGACCAGGATTAAAGTATTAGACACAAAATGCCTTTTTGGGGAGCAGATCTCAAATCCAATCAGATAGTTGTTAGTGATCACATAGCAGTCACTTCAGTATGCAAAAGTGGGGCTATCTTGCTGGACTGGCTAGTAGTATAACATGCAAGGGTCCTGCAGTGGTAATATCATTGAGGTTTTATATTGTTTTCCCACAGCAATATGCATAGCATCTTTAGTAAGTGTGAAATCTAGACTGCAAGGAGGAAGTTTCTTATCAGTTTGAGATTGATTTTTCTATCTTCTGCAACCAAATTGTGGTGTGCCTTTGGCAATAGTATCTTAACATTGTAGTATATCTTTGGCAATAAGATCTTAACACTGTGGTGTGTCTTTGGCAGAAAGATCTCACCATGCATTCATGGTGGATACCCAAGGGCAATGGTAATAGGTGTTGTTCTTTGAGGAGATCTCTATAAGATAGTATTCCATGGCATGCACTCTGATTTTTGTTTCATAGCCTATATATTCTGGGTCAATATGGTACATCCATGTTTGGTAATTTTGCTTATGCACTTACTTTCTTTTAGGTTATGTTTGGAAATTAGATTGCTAACTACTATGTTTCTGTGATGGTTTGAATGAAAATGGCTCCCATGTGAATACTTGGTCCCCAGTTAGTGGAACTGTTAGGAAGGTTTGGGAGGTGTGGTCCATTTGGAAGAAGTGTGTTACTGGGTGTGGTTTTTGAAGCTTCCAAAGTGCACACAGTTCTCAGCCTTCCCTTGTCTCTGTCTCTGTCTCTCTCTTTCTTTCTCTCTCTCCCCCTCTCTGTCTCATGGTCATTTATCATGATGGGACTTCTACCAAACTGCTCTAGTTCCATGCATGCCTGCATGCTATCATGTACCCTGCCAAGATGATCAGGGACTGTAACCTGCAACCAGGAGGCTCAAGTTAAATGCTTTCTTTTATAAGATTTCCTGCTCATGGACTTTTATCACAGCAATAGGAAAGTAGCTAAGGCAGTTTCTACAAGGCTTTTCATGAATCCTTAATTTTGGTTAACCCAACCACCATCTCTTTATCTCTTCTGTCTCACAGCCGAATCTTGCGTAATTATTTAACTTTCAGAATTCACCCCATTTCTTTCATGTTACAATTATTCTACTATCATTTCAATTATTTTAAAATTTGATTGTGAGATAGTAGGCTTTCATATGGTTATTGTAGACATTTCCTGGTGCTAGCCCTCTGCTCCATGCCTGGTTTTCCCCAGAGTCCCACATGTCTACTTCCTTAGGCCTTCCTGTGCCCCAGTACCCCACCTATCTATTTGTTATACCTATATGTATACCCATATTTATACCTATTTATGGACCTGTACCTATTCCTCTACTATCCCTTTTCCTTTACATCTCCTTCCCTCCAAAGAACCCTTTGTAGCTTTCTGGCTTGCAGTTGTACTCCATGTTAAACGCAGAAAGCAAAAGGTTTGAAGTCAGGACGCACATAAGAGGAATAACTTATGCCATTTGTCTTTCTGTGCCTGAGTTATCTCACACAGTAGGCTCTCCCTATTATTTCCATTTGCCTGTATTTTTTTTTTACAGAATACTCTTATTACATTGTATGTATAACCATATTTTTTCTTATCCAGTTGTTGAAGGGCATCAAGTTTGGTTCCATTTCACAACAATTATGAATAGAGTGGCCATGAACACGGATTCATGAATTCCTCTGTATTAGGTTATAAAACCCTTTGGGTATATACTCATGAGTAGTGTAGCTGGATCATATAAAACTTCCATTTCCAGCTTTCTGAAAAGCATCCAGACTGATTTCCAAAGTAGCTGTATTTGTTTGTACCCCACCAACAGCCTATCAAAGCTCCCCTCTTGCTGCATCCATACCAGCATCTATCCTCTATCATCATCTGTGTTCCAAATGATGATGTCCTTGCTGATGTGTGTGAGATGGATCCTACAATCAGTTTAATTTGCATTTCCCCGATGACTACAGATGTTAAACGTGGCTTTATGTGATTTCCAGCCATTTGTATTTCTTCCTTTTAGCATTTTCTGTTCTGTTCTCCAGTGGATCTTATTTCAGGTCAAGTCTGGTCCTCACTCTGGGTCCAAATTTTACCATTCTTAAAATTACTGTTTCTCACAGAACTTCTTCACTGAAACTGTTAAATATTACTCTGAGTCTCTTCAACTCTCAACTCTTATTTTCTTCCCTAGAATTTTTCTTTTTGAAAACCCCAGCTTTGATCAGATCTCAACATTGTCACTGCTGACACTTTGGGTTATACTTTGTTCTTACTATGGAAGTGACCTGTGAATGCCTCACTTGCTGCCTCTCAATGACAGTGGTACTTCCCACCAATGACAAACACAGATTCTTAAGACTGTCCTACATCTTGCAGACTCACTAACTTAAACACAGCAATCTATAACCTATGCAAGTGGTTCAACCACTTAGTGTACAAAATTATGATTAATGTGAATTTTAGAAGTTTCTTTCAATCTTATAGAAAGCATAGTCCTAGGGCTGTTTTCTACTGCAGGTTTTTCATTAAATAATGTTCTAGACCATCTGGATGGATTAAATGATCAAATATTTACATTCATGAAATTTCCACTTGGATGCTTCTTAGGCCTTTCCAGTTCTTATTATCTTACTTATTTCTATTTTTCTGTGTCATGTCCCTCACTTTATATCAAGGCTTCATATACGTATGTTATTCAAAGTATGTAAGTATTTTACAACATATGTACACTGGTAACTCTTTGATTGTTTAGGATTTAACTCTTTCTTCTATTATTATTCTCTATTAGATTATTATTATTATTATTATTCTCTTTTAGATTTATCTTTATTAGTTTTAATTATATACAGTTGTGTATATCACCAAAATAGCTTTTAGATGAGATTGAGAATATTCAAGGTGGCAGATGCAAGGCCCTGACATGACTTTTAGGAGACTGATTTTATATCTTACACCTTTTTTTCCTACTATAAGTCACTAGAAGGAGTTTCCTTTTCTCCAGAATTTTAAGTGTGTCTATGAATTTGGATACATTGTTTCTCTGCTAATATTCAGTTCTAAATGTTTTGTCAAATCCATGAGTTCTCCTGTGACAAATGGGCTATTTAGAAGTCTCTTCCTTGGCCGTTGCTTAGCTGGTTTCAGCTGTGTGTCTGTATAGTTCTGGCACTTTAGAGTCTAAGGGAAGAGCCCCTAAAAAAGGTCAATCCCATTGTGAAGTCTTTCAGAAACAATTATCATAAAAGGAGAAAATGAGCCTTCCCACATTCACAGGAAACTTATATATTCCCCCTTTGGCAAAGGGCTGAGAAGCACAGCATTTGATCTACATCCGTCTGATAGGACAATGAAGTTCAAGTTGTGTGAGGACACTATAGAAGTCAGGTCACCAAGAAATTCTGGTTGACAGAAAAGAATACTTTATCTACATTGAACAGCTACAGCTAGAAAAGAGGAAAGGGACAAGTGTCCACATGGACATTCACCCAGCAGGAGGATTACCACAAAGCTAAAACTAGACTAAGGCTTCTAAAAATATGGTGAAATATAAAATCATATTTGCCAAATAAGAAATCGAAAAGGTAAATATAAGAAAAAAACCACAGGGAAGAGGGAACAATAGAATAACTGTATGAATCAGTTTTTATTTTTTTAAAAAGGGTTAAACAACAAAAAAAAAGAAAAAGAAAAAGTATGTAGTGGTAATTATTGGCGTTTCTTTTATTTTCCATACTGGAGATATCTTTCTTGATTATTTCATTGAAACACTGAAAAGAGTATCTCCCTAGCCTCAAGTCAATAGAAAATGCCAAAGGTGAAGAGACCTGGCAAAGGTTATTAAGGTGACAAATTAGTTGACTTGGATTTAATCAAAAGTGAAATTAAAAAGATGGTCTTACCCTAGTGAGATTAAAGCTCTTACAAAAGAAAGAAATGCCCATTGTAACTGTTGAACAATTGTTCATACTCCTTTGGTGGGGAAGACTTCTTTGTTCTGTGCCTCAAGGGAAATTACCAATAATTTTCCAAGTGTAGCAACCAGGAGACAATTATAACATAAAAAATGAGAATTTTTAGTAAAGTTATCCTTATTTGAATATTAATTTCAAATGGAAGTTTCATATGTTATAACCAGGAGTTACCCCTCTTTTTAAAAAATGATGGTAAAGAATCCAATTTTAATGGGGAATGTAAAATAAAATGAATGTAAAATGTGTTTTGATATATTTAAAAGTATTTACTTGAATTACAAATATTCTTTAAAAATTTCCTTTAAATATTTATTTAGAGGCATTGAACTCAATAAACCCAAGAACCAAAGGCAAAAAGTAAATTGTCTTTGTAACATCTTTAATTTTTAATCATATTTTTGAATAACCTCAGAGTTAATATTTTTATTACATATCACATTTCATTATAGCTTATTGTTATCAAAACAGTGCTAAATATTATAATAAAGATACCTATGTCTATTTGATTTGGAAGTAATCAGGGTACTTAAAACTCTGGTCTGTCTTTGCATACAAAATGAGACTGCCTTCTATTAAATACAAATCAGATGTGTTAGAAAGCATTATTATAATTTGACAAATCATGGACTATCTACTAAAGCCATTATGTTTTTAAAAAGGCATTTGTTGAGCTCAGTCTGCTCTGTGTTGTCCTTTCCTGATGTAATCCTGAACCATTCTAGCTAAATATGAAGCCCTAGGTATGTCCAACAGTTTGATACTGCAGCCATCCATAAAGCTGACACCTGAGAACTGTGCAATTGTGTTACCAAAAAGAACTAAAAAATCCCATTAATATTTTAAGAAATTTTGATGTGGGTGTGTGTGCGCGTGCGTGTTGAGCTGAATTCAGATCCTTTGACATGTGGGGCTATATGATGTCAGTGAATCATAGGCTGGACACATCTTCATGGCTTTTGCAAATTCTGTGCAATGTGAAGTCTCAAAACAGCTTGTCCTGTTCCTGAGAACTTGAATCCTGAAGCTATACTTCCACAAGACCTAATAAAAGAAAGGTTTTCTGCTAAATTAGTGTTTCTAAAACTGTCTTATGGAAACAGTGTTTAGTGATGGTTGAAAGAAAAACTAGAAATGCAGTTAATAAAGAGGAGAAGGCACTTGGGAATTATCACACTACAGGATTAGCTTAGACATTTCTGCTTTGTTGTGTGTTCACTGCCACCATCGTATTATACTCCCTGTATTGCACTGTTCCTTAACTCTTCTGAGTCTGTGGTTCTACCTCATCCTCAAGGCAGTCTTTCTGTGTTTCTTACTCATAAGAATTTCTTGTTCTTCTAGACTGGTGTATTTAAAGAAAGCAAGCTAACATTTCATTTCTGTCTATTTAAAACAAATCATTTTAGTACATTTGTAATTGTAGCGACCATCTACATAACATCGCAGCAATCATTTTAATGCTTGTAATTTCTTAGCTGACTTATGTTTTATTTTTGTAAATTTCCCTCCATGAGTACTAGCAATTTTCCAATTCTATTGGAATGAAATAGTTTGTAGGCTCTCAATGTCTAGCTATTTTTAGAGTTAATGAAAATTTAGATTCATAACAAAGAAATACACTGCACAAAAGGGAAGTTTACTGCTGCTTTGCAATATTTCATTAGTAATTGGTATTGGGGAAAAGAAAGGATAGAGACAAAAAAAATGTTGTTAGAGAATAAATCTTGAAAAGAAAATAATATTCAGCATCATACACCCAAAACATGAAAGACTGATCTGATTTTCTAGTTTAAGAATTACTAATTAAGCCTGGCAATGGTATACACTTTTAATCCCAGCATCCAGGAGGCAGAGGCAGGCAGATCTCTGTGAGTTTGAGGCCAGCTTGGTCTACAGAGTGAGATCCAGGACAGCCAGGATTACAACAGATAAAACAAAACAAAACAAAACAAAACAAAAATGACATCAGTGAAAAATGGGCACTAGAGTGTGAGAATACTGTAGTATGAGAATATGGGAAGGTGTGAATGGTACCCCATAGATGGCAACTATCTCCATGAGGAACCCTGGGATAAATACTAACCTGTGAACAAGATCCAGCTGCTCTTTGGCAGAAGGCAGATGATGAGGCCAGAGAATTATGGCAAAATTTACACTCTTCTCGATTTCTATAGGTTTTCCCCTTTATTTTTACTAGTTTTTGATACCTCCTACCACTACTCCTCCCAGATCTATTCCACTTCCACTACTCACTCATCTTTATGTCTAATTTTTTTAACCCATCAAACTCAAGCTTATGCTGGCCATACACTTAGATAGTTGGCTTTTACTTGAGGGTGCTCTATACATGAGGCACCTCACCCTTAAATTAACGTATCTTTTCTTTTTCCAGAAGCTCAATTGACAGTTTCTTAGCTAACTGTGGATTTCATGCTACCTCTTCTCTCCATTCTAGAATTTTATTTATCCTAAGTTTTCCAAGTTTCGTGCATACTGCTATGAAATAATTCACATGTACAACTGCCTTTCTGTGTCCTTAAACACTTTTTACTTGAAGGCATCCATTATTTCTGGGCTTTCACAAAATTTCTTCCTATCTTCCACAATAAGTAATGAGGTTTGAGTGGAGAGGGTATAATATAAATATCTTATTTAGGGGTAGGCATTCTGTAGTCTTTAATTCTCTTCTTTTCATTATTTTATTTATATATATAAAATGAAAAGCTTCTGTGATGAGAGCTATAAGATGTATTAACCTATAGGTATAATGACAAGTCATTAAGAGTCATCAGTTTAAGACTATCTCTCTTTAGCAGAGTAATAGTAGTAGGAATTTAGTAGTAATAGCCTATGGCCTTTCTAGTTACATATCCTTGTTCCCAGTAATAATGCCAGTTATAGACCCAATAATAGTGCCAGTTATAGATGTCAACTTTTTCAATGAACCTTAAATTTTATCAGAAATGGCTAATTACTCCCGTAACATTGCTGCCACCTTTGCACCAGTGTGAATGTCTTGATATGCTGGCCATTGTTGTAGCTCCTAGAGTTTACAGCTTGGTAAGACTGCTGATTCTTTTTCTCCTTTGAAAGCACACATAGCACCTCCCAGTACTATACTCAGACTTTTTATTTTACTATAGAGATAACTACCTGCTCATCCACATTCATTGCTGCTTACTCACAATAAGCAGTAAATGAAAACATCCTAGATGCTCATCAAGCAAATGAATAATGAAAATGTGTACATATACATTATTGGTTATTATTCGTTTGTTAATAAAAACAAAATACTAAAATTCACAGGTAAATGGATGGAGCTAGAAACAATCATTTTGAGAGGGGTATCCAAGATTCAGAAAGACAAATATTATGGGTTTTCCTATTTTTCTGCTATTATCCTTTAAGCTGAAGATTCACTTGAATCTTCATTAGAAACACCCTTAGAGGTATTGAGATTAGTATGGCCTTGTGAAAGAATATGTCAGGGAATGGGAGATAAAACACAGTGGTATACATAGTAAAGGGAAATAATGGTGCAAGAAAGATTTAACTGGGAAGAATTTGGGACAAGGTGGATGTGGGAATATGGGGAAAAATAACTAACATTAAAGACAATTCAAAAATAATATGGAAACATTTACATATTACTGTAGAAGCTTTCTAAAATATATGCATGCACATATATAGAGTTTAAATGGAATTACTTTACAATGGGATAACACTGCCCCTACTAGCTACCTCAGGCTAACAAATAAACATTCCAACTCCAGCAATTAGCTACCTCCTTTGAAGTCATTTTTTGAGTAAGGCCCCATAGTCCCCCAAAATGTTACAGATTATTGTCAATGGTCTTGGTAACCCTACAGAACTTCACAGGAAGAACCTATTTCCAAAGCAGTTGTGCAGTTGAAACACAGATCTTAGAGAATTCAGGCTTGTACTCAACTGAAATCTTTCCATATTTTCCCAATGCCTTCTAATTCATTTATTTTTTATTTAAAATCCCTGAATACCGACATGGACATATATTCCTTCAGAATTACAAAATTTAATTTTATACAAAGAAGCAGAAATCAACCTTAATTTGTTATTTGTCATAACCAAAGACCTCCATATTGTCAATACTATAGTTTCCTTCTATAATACCAACCCCATTCTAAAACTAAATTAGTAAATGAAAAGTAGAGGTTATAAAGGGAACATACCAGGAATCATATATGCATCTTCTGTGACTTACAAGTTTGCTCCTCTTATATATGGAGTGGTGGCTGGATAACAAAGACTTCTTTGCTCTCTTTTCTAAACTGGGTCCATAAGATCAACCTCAGATCCTCATACTTAACACCTGAAGGAATTCACAGACTGAGTCGCCTCTGGAGCCCAGGTTTTCTTACTTATTATCATTATTTTAATACTAGTATCTTTTGAAATTTTCAATATGAAAGTAATCTTATGGTCTTGCTTTTAGCCTTAACAAATACCAAGTTTTATGCAAGTTCTTCCAGTTTGTTACAAATAGAACCCTTAACAGAAGTGTAAGTCTTTACTTTCCTTGAAATTATGTCTGTCAGAGCTGTCACTGTTTATCACTAATAATGCAATTCATGTTCAGGAGTATGATTAAAACAGGTAACCTCTGAGTCTCTTTTCCACCCAACATTATCCAATTTTATGATTTTTTTCCCCCTAAAATGGTTAGAACTCAAGTAGAAGAGAAAGTTTTTGTGTTAACTCCCCATAATTTTCTCTGGGTAAATTCAATGTCAAAAATGATGATTGAACTCATCTATTATCCTTGAAGAAGTAAATGGAAATGATGCTTTTATGCCACAGTGAAAAATTATGACCTGGCTTTAAAATAGACATAATAGAATGTTACTATGATAATTACAGTATTTACCAAGTTCCTCTCTGAATTCCTTGAAGTTTGCTAATGTTAATTATTTAGAAACTATTTTGAATGTTATTCAGGTTTTTTTTTCTAATTTCTTTACTTAGGGAAAGCACAAAAATTTAGCATTTAATTTGCTTTTATTATAAAACCCACACCACTGACATAGGCCCTGGTTTCCATACATGTATTCTGAAATCAGAGGAAAGGCTGTTTCCTCTCATTCAGGTCCTCTCCAATTTCCCGAGTTTTAAGTCATGTTAAGAATTGGAATGCTGGTTCCAATTTGAAGTTTAAAGAGACAGATATCTTTCATAGTCTAGGTTTAAACATGCATTCCTAAATGGTATTTTGGTACATTTAAAAATTTAAAATGTCAAAGAAATTGCTATATTTAAATTAGAACTCAAATTCTTTTATAGCCTTGCTAGGAGCCAAGTACACCTCAAGAATTCTTTTTGCTGTTTATTTTTTATTTTATTTTTGACATTATCATATGATTATAGGATATCTTCCTTCCCTTTTCTCCCCTTAAAACCCTCTTATAAGCTTCCTGGTTCTCTATCAACTCCATGCCATCTTTTTTCACTAACTTTTATTGCATGTATATTTGTATATGCATATATACCCCTAAATGTAATTTATTCAGTCCATATAATGGTACTTATGTGTACATTTTCAGGACTAACCATTTGGGAGGAGCTACAGATTTCTTTATAGAGACATCTTAAACATTATATGGCCCCTATGGGCTTATTATGATGGACCAATTACTACTAGTAAGTAGCAATTTCCTCTGAGTTGATACTCTCCATCCTGCACAGTGGCTTTTTTAAGTCTAGGGATGCTCTAAAGATATGTGAAACTCTGAGGAATTAAACAACTTATATGTTTCTCGATTTCCTTTAAATTGATGAAATGCACTAGACCCCTTCCTTTCCGAGCCTATGTAAACAGTAAGGACTCCTGAGAGACACTAACTAGAAGAGGTTCAGACTGTCAACCTCCTGGCAAAAAAACGGCCAGTCAAGCTACCCAGAAGAGGCAGAATTAATCAAGCTTTCTGAAAGACAGACCTAGGCAGGCTGTCTGGAAGAGTCAGAGATCATTCATGCTGTCTGGAAGAAGCTCATACCAAATGATCTGCCTAGAAACAGAGTATACAACTTGTTGAGCTACCTGAAAACTGCAACATATTAGATTTCAGTGTTCATGATCTGTCACACACACTGGGTGGACTTTTTCTGATACAACTGTATTTGGGTCATTTCTGATCCTGTATGTAAGCACTCATCCATAGTCTAATTTGTTTACCAGGCTGGAGCTGGAATTTGGTGGCACTCTTGCTTTGGTCCGTTTAGTTCCCCGTCTGGCTTGTTCACATTTCCCATGAGTAGTGTCACATAACAGCTTCAAATGAATTTATACATACACCAATATGTGTAAGTATGTATCTGTCTCTCACTTATCAACTCAAAGTCTTGAAAAGAATCACCGCTTCCTTCATAACTTCAGCAAGAGTGATTGCTCATAATCTTCTAATTTCAATTTCACAGAGGATTAGGTTTTCTTAGTTTTCAGAGAAGAGCTGTTAATGAGACTTTCTTTTTCCTGTGAATTTCAGATTTTTCAAGATTGACAAGTCAGCTGGAAAGTCTCTGAATTACTTCTATAGTGATAGTGATGTGTCTCTGAAGCTGGGTTTGTTTCCTGCACCAGTCTTTTACTCTGTGTGTGGATGTGGATTTCAATAATCAGCTCTGTGAGGATTCTTTTCTCTGCCATATGGAGATAACTGGGTGGCAGAGCCTATGTAAGGAACACATGCAGTGCTCACCTTACAGCAGCTTAGTAGCTTCCAGCTACATATAGACATTCACTGCCTTACATTAACCAGCAAAACATAACCCTTTTCACAGTCCTAGATTCCTATGTTCAATACTGTCCTTTGGTTATAGTCTGTGAATGCAAAACCTTTATTGTCAAGAATAAATACTTCGTTTTCCACTCTCAATGTGGTGATGAAAAATGAAAGTGTATGCAACAAAGAATAAATATCACCCTCTTTCTTTCACCATTTTCTCTTTCCTACTTTGCATTATAGAACACACACACAAACACACACCACACACACACAAACACACCACACACACACACACACACACACACACACACACACACACACACACACACACACACACACACACACACACACACCACATTTAGAGGATATCTATGATTACAAAATGTGTAATGACTTCTTTCCACCCAACAAGCAAATCACCAGTTCTCCATGGATACTAACCAGATCTCTTCTGATGCTGTTCAGTCTGGACAGTGTGTGGAAACTGTCAATTCTCACAGTCCTAAGACTGTCTCTTACATAGAGCATATATACATCAAAAGGGATATAAAGTAGTCTTATAGCAGAGAAAACAATTAGTCAGTATTAGATTAAACTCATACTTCATGTAGTATACCTGATGCCTTATACCCAGGGAAGTCAGAGGATTTATTAATGATTAATTAAAAGCAGAAGTGTATGTATATGTATAAATACATATATGTATATATATATATATATATATCATACATACACCATGGTACATGATATCTAGTAATTGGAATATGGATATGTTTAGTGGGAGAGGAAGTAGCCATTTTGACCCAGAAATTGGAAGATCATTGGTAAGTCTGACAGAATAAGATAAAAATACCCTTCTAGGTATTATTTATGAACTCTTCTATTTGTGCCTAGGTACCTGTATGACTAGATAAAGGCACCATTTTAACCTATTTAAGATGTTCTTATTTTCTATTTTTGGTTATTCAGAGTTGAACTTAATTCTACCTAATGAAGATATTTGACAAAGAACTATTAAGTATAATGTGTGGTAGATTAATAACATGAGATTTTGAATGATAGATATACAATTGAGAAGCTGAATATGAAGCAAATAATTCTTTCCTCCTTTCTCCTTTTTAAAATAAGATGAGAAGTGATATCACTTTCATTATATATGTTGTAAGCATTGAGTAGGGTTTTGCATGTGCCTTCTTAATTAACTACCTTTTGCTTTATTGTGACAAGAGTCCTTAAAGAACAATTTATGAAAAGAAGTATTTATTTTGGCATCTGGTTTCAGAGATTATAATGTATTGCAAATCAGCTTACATGTCAATTATGTAGGGAGGGATTGCAGAGAGAGAGGTGTGTATGTGTGTGTGTGTGTGTGTGTGTGTGTGTGTGTGAGAGAGAGAGAGAGAGAGAGAGAGAGAGAGATAGAGAGAGAGAGAGAATATGAATCCATCCAGGCCACAGTCTATGTGATAATGGTATCTATATTTAGTGTAGGAATTTTTCCATTCCTTTGATAATCTCCTCAAAATCTCACTCATAGATACACATACAAGTGTATTTTAATAACACCCTTGGCATATCACAACACAACAAATTTGACAATAGAGATTGACCATCACAGGAACCCCAGAAGTTCCAGAACTCTATCTTATCTAAAAACCATATTCTACTTTTCCTGTTGATGTGAACCTTGTTTTAATGAAACATAACCACATCCATTTTTGTATGCGCTTTTGTATATAAATACTTATGGATTACAATGGTGTATTCCTACACAATGGAACCTTCTCCCACCACATGACCCATCACCAACATTGGCTGCGTAGCCAGCTCCAGGCCAAGAGGCTCAGCGGGGTGTGGTCGTCACATGGCTAGGGGTTGTGGGGCTTCACCTCATCCTGCTGTAACCTTGGTGGGCCTCCATGAGTCTACAAGTGGATAATGACCATCGGAGACACTCTTCAGTGGGCGTCTCCTTTTATTAGAGCACACATTGTGTCTATCAAGGACATTGGCCTGGGGCGGAACTTATGATCCTGAGAATTCCCATTGGCTTAGGACATCCTATGTGGGAGTGGCCTTCGCTGTGTATGGAGTTTGAGTTCATGTATCTAGTTTTCAGAGTAGAGAGGCATCATTTCTAAATTTGGCTGGGTTTAAGCCAGGTCTAAGGTATGGAGCAATGAACACCTACCGTTCCCACCCTCTGGGGGTGATGCAGGGTTCAAGTCAGCTTCAACACACTATAGTCCTTGGACAATCCCACACAATGGTAGAAATGAATAGTTAAAACAGAAGAGAACATGATACCTGCCAGGCCATTTATAGAAAAAATGTTGAATTATCCCTGATGTTTGATTGAGAATGCACTAAGTAGGCAAACCACTTGCTTGAATTTGATTCTAATCTATTTCTAGTGCATCAGACCTTATCCTTGTTGGCTTTTCATTTTACCACAAAAAAATATGTAGTCAATATCAAGAACCCTAAGCTCAGAGTATTTCTAGTTTTAAATTTTTCTCATGCTTAAAATTCATGTACTGATTTCAGAAATGTTAGTATCCCATTATACAAACCAACTCAAAAATGGGCTTAATGGTAAATCTTTCTTTAATGTATTTAGAGATTTTGTATCTCATTTTAAAATTTTGTAGGATTTTTTAAATACAGTTTCTGAGTGTGTTGAAAGTAGAGACAAAGTCATGTGTATACTTTCATTTACAACGACCTAAATTTGCTCTCATACACAGCAGTTAGATAATTTTTAATAAAAGCATGTAAATCTAAGAACAATGAAATGAACAGAAAATGTAATGGATATAATTTGAGTTTGTGAATAAACTTGATTATCTATCATCTATCTATCTAACTTCTATCTATCTAACATCTATTTATTTAGTCTTCTTTCATACAACACAGTCCGACCTGTATCTCTTCCCACCATTATGCCAAGTCTCCTCCCCGACTTCTCCTTTTCCCCTGTTCTTCTCTTCTGTTTCCCCTTAGAAAGGAGCAGGCCTTTCTAAGGATATCAGCCATTCAAGGCCCAATAGGATGCAATCAAGCTAGGCAGAAACCCTCATATTAAGGTTGGACACAGTAACCCAGTAGGAAGAAAAGGGTCCCAAGAGCAGGTAGGAGGGTCAGAGGCACATCCATGCCTACTGTTAGAAGTCCCATAGAGGGATGATGGTGACACATGCTTTTAATTACAGCACTCAGGAGTCAAAGACAGGTAGATCTCTGTGAGTTTGAGCCCAGTTTACAGAGTGAGTTCCAGGACTGCCAGAGTTACAACAAAGAAACCCTGTCTTGAAAAAATTAAATAAAAAAGAAGTCCTATAACAACACTTAGCTATCAACCATAACATACATGCAGGGGACCTAGTGAAGACCTATGTAGGGTCTGTGATTGCCTTCTCAGTCTCTGTGAGCCCCTATGAGTCCTGCTTGGTTGATTCTGTGGACCATGTTATCCTGATGGCCTTGATCTTCTAGTTCCTATAAGCCTCCTTATTCCTGGGATTCCCAAATCACCTCAGGGAGGGGTCCCATGGAAATCTCCAATTTGGACTCTCTCCACCTAATTTTTGACTATGGAACTCTGCATCTGCTCCCATTAGCTGCTGGTGGGAACTTGTCTAGTGACACTATATCTGATTTTTAACATTAAAGTTTTAATGAACTTTAATGTTAAAAATCAGATATATACATAAATTCAAAGAGCTTCCATTAAACTTTATGTTCATTTCATTATTCTATAAGTGAAAATTTTATAGTATTGTTTTCAAGATCCAAAATGCCTTTAAATGTCCTTCTCCAAAGGTATTTTGTGTTACCCATCCCCATGATACACCTTCCTCTTCGTACCTTCTGTTCTCACTTTCCAGTTTAACCCTTCATGTTTCATTATTCCCCTTTATTCATTTTATCTACTGTTTCTTTAAAGCCTCTACCCAAACCCTTAGTAAATTCCTCACCTTTATGTGTATTCCAAATAACACATATGTACGTGGAGATTAAAAGCCAACATCTACAGATAAGATCAAGCATATGATACGTGTCTTTCTGGGCCTGTGTTATCTCACTCAGAATACTTGTCTACAACTCCATTAATTCACCTGTCAATTCTATAATTTTATTTTTAATAGCTGAATAATATTCTATTGTGTAAATTTAGATTTTCTTCAGTCATCAGTTGGTATACATCTAACATATTTCAATTTCCTATCTATTATGAGTAGAGCAACAATGACTACATATGAGCTGCTATCTCTAGAATTAGATATAGAATGCTTTGGATATGTATCTATGAATATTATGGCTGTATCTTATTGTAGAGCTAATTTTACCTTTTTGAGGCCCATCCACATTGACTTCCGTAGGGGCTGTGCTAGATCTCATTTCCAGAAGCAGTGACTAAACCAGCAATTGTTGTCACTCATTCATCCATTCGGTTGCTGGTTTGTTTCACCTTAGCCATTCTGACTTGGGTGAAATGAAATCTCAAAGATATTTTAATTTGCATTTCTCATGATGACTAAGAACGTTGAACATTTTAAAAGTGTTTCTTAGTCATTTGTGTCTCCTCATTTGAGAACTCTGTTTCATTCTATGCCTCATTTTTTATTGGCTTTTTTGGTTTTCTGATGTTTAGTGTTTGAGATCTTTGTGTGTTCTAGATATTAACCCTGTATCATAAATATAATTAGAGAAGATTGCTTCTCATTTCATAGACTTCCTCAAATGCAATTACTCTATATACAGCAATGGATTTACTCAACATCAATGACTAACAAATTAAAATCCCAGTGCAGGAGTGTGTTGTTTCTTTAGGAGGTGTTGGCCAACAACATCCAATAAATATTCAAACATTATAGTTATTGACAATGCTGTTGGTTACCTTCCAAGACTTTGTGGCGAGACTATATTGATGAGAATAAAGTATATCCGAGTAATAGAACATCATAAAATAAAACTGGTATGGGTCTGGAAAATTCAACTTTACTGGATAGCTTTCATAAAGCTGGAAAATATTTTACAAGCTACCAGAGGAGAAGAGTAATCAACAAGTATCTGTGAAGATGTGAATCCTATGAGCTACAGTGAGTGACTTGCTAAGTAAGACATGCCCACTGGTTCAACAGTGGATAGACATGCTGGTAGTAACCAATAGTTTTCTGATTGTATTTATGTCTAGATCCACAAGAGGAAACCTATACCTGACACCATTATCAGACCAAGAACCTATAGCTAGAGAGGCCACAGGCTCTAGGACAGAATGCACTGCTTTTATACTGATAAATGGACATAATATTAATTGACTTCTGGTGACAATGTATGTCTCCATTCTGAGCAGATTCTAACTGCAGTAGATGGTTATTAACACAAAAAACCACAAGTGTAGAACATGCAGAGAATAAGAGAATGGAGAATTTTTATCTCTAAAAGGAACAGACATCCTCCCAAGTCTCAGGGATCATCATCGAAGAGGGTTAGAAATAGTGTAAAAGCTGGGGTTGGGGGACTACTACATAAAGCATGTCTTCTGAACACACCAGGGAAGCTCATAGAGGTCCACCAGCATGAACGTATGTGCAAGCTCAAGCTAGAACAAATTCCTGCATGGAGAGGGCACTTGGGCACACAATCCCACCTCTGGCCATAGAACTATTGACACTTTTTAGCTACCATGAGAATGAGAGACAGTTTCCCCCACTGAGTAGCCCGTTGTAAGTGGTCCATACTCCACATGTTGCAGGAGAAGACTATACACCCAAAAATTGTTGGGCTGCAAAAATTTGTCTAGGGGGGAATAAAAAAAGTTGAGTGAACATGAAATGGGGGGTAGACCTGAGAAAAGTTGGGGAAAGTGGGTGAATAAGATCAAACATATTGTATGAAACTTTCAAGAGATGAGTAGAACATTTAAATTTTAAACCTACTTACTACCCATGCTTTCTATTCAAAAGTTTGGTTAAAATTAAAGTATCAGTTTTCTAATTTTTATTATTGAGAAGACAGATTGTTAATAACTTTTTATTTGAATTAGGATTCAACTCAGTAACAATACTGCAATCACGGAACTTCAGTTAGAGCTATACATATTGGTATAAATATCAATAAAATAAATTTAAATTACTGTGAGGAAAATTAGTTTCTGAATTGCAATATTTAAATCAATATGTGAAATGGGAGGCAATTAGTAGGCATTAATGATCATTTTTCTCTTTTGATTTCCTTGACCTTCTAGAAAACAAAGGTAAAGAGTGACTTCCTTTTTAAGGAAACTTCTAAGATCTTAAATGCACACACACTCAAAATGCATAAACACAGGAACTCACTTGACAGCACTTACTATTTATTTTCAACATCAGAAATGAGTCTATATACCACACATACCCCCAGTGACTTTACATTATCTTAAATGAGGCAATAAAAAAGGAAGTGCCTACAGCAGAAGTCTATAAATTAATGTCAGCAAGACATACAAATGCACTGACTTCAAGTACATGGCGTAAGTTGACTTAGACTCCTGTTAACTTCCTGGTGATTATTAGTGAGTATTAACAAGGACTGGGAAAAATATCCACATGCTTATAATAATTTTGCTCAAGAAATTTCAGGCCCAGACCACTGAGTGCTCAAAATTACAATATCTGTAGTATCAGAATCACTGGGCCTTACTGTGTATTTATTGGTGGTCATCTACAGTAGCAAGTTGAGTCTCAGAAATACAATCTCAGTAAAGCAATTTAAATCATGATCTTTGCAATCAATCTTGTATTTTGATTTCTTAGGTATACTCTGGATATTTTCTCCTTAAGATCTTGTAAATAAATAAGTAAGCCATGGCTATGAAATACATGTGAAATATCTATATTATCAAAATCATAAATACCTATTACTCTCAGATAAACAATAATTTAAGTAAATTTTAACACACACATACACATACTTCAAAGTATATTCTTTAGAGTAATTCATAACTTTTCAAATATAAAATGAACATTCTTACTATTTGATTTGACTTGTTAACTAATAGGGAAAATAACGAGGTATTAAAAACTATTCAAAGGAGAATTCAATGAAGAGACACATGCATAGTCACATTTGCAGAAATTAAGTTGCTGGTAAGTTCAAGCTTGGTTTCTTCAATGGATAGTGGGGTAGTGCTGAATCCATCTAGCCCAGGTCAGAAAATAGAATGCATGCCTAGCCTTATGTGGGCTTACTAATGGGAAATGACTTCCAGACTACGTGTAGGAAGAAGAAAAGTCTGGTGGAATCCAGTGGACTTCTTACAGTAAGTGACAAAGCTGTTGATACTGTGAAGTTGTGTCAGAGACCAGAGGACAGAAAACAGGAAGGAGAGCACATGAAGGGACCTGAAGGATTCATCTGCATCTGCAGCCAAGTGCTTGTGAGGAAGGCAAAGGCAAGGAACCTACCTAAATAGCTGATACCAAATGAGAAAAGTGAACAGATACCATTTCAGGAGGTCGAACCAAACTTTTTCAAAAAAGAAATTTCAAAACTTTTATTTTGCCATCAGCAAGAGTAGATCAATGATCTTTTTCATGAAGTTTTTGGGTGAATGAAAGAAAAGGTTTTAGGACAGTATTAGGAGAATAAGGAGAATTAAAACATCATTTAAGAAATCTTAAAGGGGCAGCAGAGATGACTCACACAATAGTGAAGAGTTCTCATTGATTTAAATTTTCTTTTTAATTTTTCTTCTCTCATACAACTTACATAATACATCCTGATCCCCCTCCTTCCCTCTCTCTACCTTCCTCCTCCCCCCATGTCCCCAAGATCTACCCTTATCACCACCACAAGCATCCCTCCACTTCTCCCCAGAAAAGGACTCTCCCTCTGGGGTTATGGCATAGTGGGATGGAGCGAAGCCAGGTACCAATCCTGACATCAGGGGTGGGCCAGGAAGTCCAGCAAGAGTAAAAGGGTCTCAAAGACAAGTAAAACATCAGAGATACCTGCACTGAAGCCTGTGAGAGTTTTTCAAGAATGCCAATCCAGGCATCCATAAGGTGTATTTAGGGGTTCCTGCAGGTTCTGTGCCTGTGTTTTCAGTCTCTGTGGGCTCTAAGGAGTGTTAGTCACTTTAGATTGTGGAGGTATTCTTCTGGTGCCCTCAATTCCTTTGGTCTCCATCATCCCTCCTCTTCCTCTTCTGTGGGGTCCCCCAATCTCTGCACAGTGTTTGGCCCTGGGCCTCTACATACATTACTCTCAGCTGCTTGGGGGAACCTCTCTGGTGAGGACTGGGCTAGGTATCTATCTATGAACAGAGATTGATATCATTAGAAATCATCTCTGGGTTATTCAGTCTCTAGTTTCTGGCCTGTCCTGCAGTTTCAGACAAGGGTTCCCTCCTTTGGCATGGAGTTCTACCCTTCCACTGTCAATGAGGATCTTATAGGGAGGATAGGCCATAAGTAGAAGGTTTTATGGCTGGTATAGTGTCCCAGTCTTACCACTGGAAGCCTTGCTTGGACATAGGAGATGGCCTGTTCAGGCTTCCTATCCTCAATCACTAGGGATCCTTGTAAGGGTCTCCCTTGTAGATTCTTGTGAGTTTCCACTACACTAGATCTCCCCATTTTCCCCTAATTATCGCCAAGTTCTTGTTGTCTCTCCATATATTTTCTCCCTCCATTCCTCTCTTCCTCCTGGTCCCCTCTGCTCCCATTTCCATTCCTTTCCCAATCCACCTGTAGCATCTGTCCAGTTTCCACTCTTCCAGGGAGATAGATCCCTTCTGTGTCTATGAGTACTAGTACCTTTCTCCTTTGCTTAGGAGTTAATCTCCACATATAAGTGAGTACATACCATGTTTGTCTTTCTGGGACTGAGTTACCTCACTCAGGATGATTCTTTTTCTAGGTCCATCAATTTGTCTGAAAGGTTCATGATGTCATTTTTTAAAGCTGAGTAATACTCCATTGTATAAAAGTACCAGAATTTCTTTATCTATTCTTCACTTGAGGGGCATCTAGGTTTCTTTAACTGGTGTCTCTAATACTTTTATAGCATCTTCAACTCCTGAGATTCTCTCCTGTATTCTGTTGCTGTAGATTGCCTCAGCAGTTTCTGAGCTCTTTTTCTAGTACCCCAGGAAGGTCAAGCCTCACAGAAAGGTCAGAGGGCACTAGTGTCTTTTGCTGGGGGGTGCAAAAAAGAACACAGGCCCCTCCCTCTTACCTCAACAGACCAGGGTCCCTGCCCAAGTCCCAGCCCCTCCAGAGGGCCAGCTGCTATTGGCAGAATTTCTTACCTGTTTTAATCAATGCATCCTTTGCCCCCAAAACTCTTGATAAATACGCCTGAACCCTTACAATAAATTGAGTTTAGCCCCCACTGACTGGAGCTCCCAGAAGTCCTCGTATTCCTCTGACTCTTAAGGTTCCCAGATGGAGCATCTGATCCACGCCCCCTCCCACACTTCACTGGTAACCAAGTCCGATGGCCTGTGTCCCTGTTATGAGATCTTTTTCTTGTGCTTCGACTGTGTTTGATGTACAGTGCTCACTGTAGTAGGATAGTTGAGCTTTGGTGGAGACATATCACCTTGGTTGATGTTGAGTGTTCTTTTATACCAGTGCTTAGGCATGTGGCATAAAGATGATTGTAGGTTCAGGTGCCGAATTCCTACGTTTGTCTTTATTAGATAAGTATTTTGTTCCATGGTATTTTTTGTTTTCTTTCTTAGTTTTTTGTTTGTTTGTTTGTTTGTTTGTTTTTTTCCTCCTGCTCTTCTGTTCTTTGTGGCCTTCTTTGTCAAATTGGGGGTCTCCACCCAAGTTGAGGGCTGGAGCTCTGGAGGCCCACTTGGCCTTTAGTCTAGCAAGAACTCTCTGGGAAGGGGGTTGAGACTCAACAACTGTTCTTTTGGCTGTCTGTCCTGTCCTATTTCTGGCGAGTTGGCTTGGTTTGAGCTAGTACTTCAAATGGGGTTTGCTGTGAGAGTGCTGAAGGCTGGTTCTTCAGCTGGCATGGGTTGAGATATCATTGGAGGTTGTCTTCAGGTTTTATGGGGCTGGGGGCCTGGGCCGGAGGAGAGTAGGGAGGGGCTATGGAGGAGTAGGTTTTAAGAACAGAACCAAGTGCTCTTTAGGTAGCGAACCTACCTACCTGGTTCCTTGGCTGATTGGTTTTGTAATGGAACTGGGATCCTTGCTCAAGTCTTGCAGGCTTGGGGAAGCAGGGTTGGAGGAGAGTGGGGAGGTGCTACGGAGGAGCCAAGTGTTTTGCAGGCAGTGGCTGAGGCTGCAGTGTCTCATTGTTCTTTCAGAGTACCTAAGCTCAGTTCCAAGCAACCAACTGAAGCAGCTGACAGGCAACTTGAGATTCTAGGTGAAGGGAAACACTGCCCTCTTCTGGCCTCCTGGGATATACACATATTTGTCACGCCCCTCAACACCCCCCCCCCAGCACACACGCACAGGAATTAAAACTAAGTAAATGAAAGTAATTCTTTAAAAAAGAAACTTCAGAAGCATAACTAAGAAATAAAGCTTTTTAAAGATCTATTTATATTCTAAAATAAAAGAATATAAATTATTGTCTATCTAGCTCCAACAAATTAAAGTTCAATTAAAAACATAATAGCATATAAATATACAGAAAATCTATAACATAGGAAAACGTTAATAAATGTAGAAAACAAATTAATAATAAACTTGAGGACAGAGACAGTAGAACAATCAAACAAATTTGTGGTTACAAAAGTTATAAAGTGACCACATTTTAAGTAGAGATACTGTAAAAAAATCAGAGGCTCAAATCAAACTTGGACAAATGATAAATACATGTCTAAGATAGAAAAGATATACAGATTATACAGATTAAAAACAGATTAGACAAAAACAAGTTAGACATTTTAGAATAAATAGTTATGAAAAGGCAACAGGAACTACAATTTAAAAAGTGAAAAGTAAAAATACCATTGAAATATGAACCATGCACCAATAAGTTTGAGGAAATGTTTGCACTGTTTAGCCTCAGTGCTCCTGATGGTACTAAGAAGAGTTAGGAGAGTAGGGGCAATTAGGTTTAGAAGGCCTTATTAAAGGCCAAAATATTACCATATAATATAAACGACAAAGAAAAAAGCTGAAAAAAATTTGTGGACAATGTTGACTGTTCTAAGTGCAGAAGCACTAATTTGTACATGGTGCCTACAAGAAACCTGTATCAGATATGAAGAGATAAATAATATAAAGGAAAAATTCAGTTGAAAAATGCATCTTAATAATAATCAAATGAATAATAAATAGATGCATTCATAAAAGACAAAATGTATTTCAGATAAAAATATTACCAAATCATTTCTTACTGTGTCCTTGGTTACCCAACACCATTAGACGGGATGATGTTGTTGCTGAAGATGACATGTAGAGACACCGAGCCGGAACTGAGCTAGAAGCCTCTTCCCTGCTGACTAGATGGTATTGGAAGAAAGAGTTTTCAGCCAGTGATCACACACAGCTCAAGACTTAGTATGCTACAATACTGAACTATCTGGCAAAATATACTACTGGTATAATAGTGACATGAATGTTTTGGGGATAACCACTGCTTCCTGATTAAATTCAAGGTTTACTCCATGTAAGGAGTGCATGCCCAGTAGTCTAGAATAATCAAAAAGCATGTGATTAAGGAGGTTACAGGACATAGGGGAGAGATCTACTACTGATGTTTTGCCAAACTGACATTTTGTTAAACTGCCTTATGAATATGTATGCTTGTCAATACAGACTATTGCAGTCCTTAGCCTTGGTCAGAGAAACCTTTTTCAATAGACAGTGGACAGTGGCTAAAACAGGGACCCAAAACTTGCGTGCTTGACCACAAATAGGACATTTATTTCACCCCCTCCTAGACACAGGGAACATCATGGAAGATGGGATAGAAAGAATGGGAGAGCTGAAGGATGAGAAGGTAGAATATTGGTAGGATATTGTCTTCTGCATATGATATGGTAGTTAACATTGTGAACACACAGCATATGTGTCTTCTCACAGGATGCTTGAAAATAAAAAAAAAGAGAAAAGAAAGGGAAGAAAAAAGAGGGACAATGGGATTGAAGCAGACACATTGGGAAGAGGAGAGGGTCATCAGCAGTGGGACAGCATGAGAGAGGGTAGGAGGAGTGAATACAATGAGTTAATTGTATATTGTTTAGAAGTATGACATTGTCAATAAATTAAAAAAGAATACGATGTAGTGAAGCTTTTGTGAAAAAAAATACATATACATATATGCATATGTATGTATATATATATCATAAATTGCTAAATTGATTTTGAAAATAATAAAAACATGTATTTGAACAAAAGGGAGTCATTCAGCCTCATTTCTATGATTTGCCATTGTTTACTTATTTATGCATCTGTGAAATTCAATTGTATTTATGTGATTTTTATATTATATTATAGAATCCATATTCACAGTTCAGTGTTTACTCTAGTGAAGCAAATTAGCATATCTGTGATTTTCAATAGTTACTTTTATTCTATGAAAAATACACAATCAGTCTTGTCAATTATGACATAGAACAGAAGTCGTAACCACTGAACAGCTTGAATATACATGCCAAGTAACTGGTGAAGCTCAATGAAATATCTCCAATCCTAGGAATAAGTTCCAGTAAGCTTTCCAATATTGGTAGACCAAGAAACAAAGTATCAGCACAATTCTAAGCATAAGTAGAAATTGAAAATGAGAACATTCCTTCTTCTATTGAGAAGGGCTTGTTCCCTGCTTCTCATTTCTTAAAGCATTTGCTTAAGCAAACTTGCAATGCTAAGTCCTTTTTGTCTCTGTGAAATATATGCATTTAAATCTTTGTAAAGGTGATGGAAGCCTCTTGCCACAGGCTGACTTTGACTCTTCTCCCACACTAAGCCCCTGCCTTGGGTAAGCATTCTGACCTCATCTCTCTTTCCTGGGAGGCATCCTTTTCACCCTCACCCCAGTGTCTTTCTCAAAGGTATAAGAAGCACTTTTAAATAACATCAGTAAAGATGTCAGTCTTATCTCCCAGTTTCTGGGGGCAGTTAGGAGCCTAAGGAAGACAGACATTTTTTTCTAAGTTGCAGGGTTAACCTCATCAGAAACACATGAGAAGCCCCCCTCTCTCCGACACTACGACACACACTTTGGATAAAGCCAGCTAACAAATTTAGATGTCTGCCCAAATTACCAGCTGGATTTAGAAACTAGAATTGACTATGTGTGACAAATGGTGCTGTCAGATTTTCTTACCTAAGGAATAATTATTTTTGTATTATAATAGCATGTATGTACTGGATTGAATAAATCTTGGACTTACATTCCTATTACAGTGTCTATATTGGTTCAATAATTGTGGCAAATACACCATGCTAATTTAAGTTGTTAACAGTAGGGGAAATGAGTCAGAATATGTATGAAAGCCATAGCAGTTTCCCCTTTCTCTGCAAGTTTAAGACATTTAAAATGAAATGTTGTTTTGAAAAGAGTTGTTGTTTCACAAGGTCCTTCAATCTATTCCTAGGTATTTCCATCAAGGTATATAAAACTGCACTTCAACAAAACTTTAACAGCTTTATTTAAAACAATGAGGAATTAAAAACTATATAATATCCGATTAACAGGAGAATGAATAAACAAAATTTGTTTTATGTATAAATATTTTTCATATATGTATACATATAAATTACCAGCACATATGGTATTATGAATTATTTTAAAAATAATTTTCTAAATGAGATAATTGAGGCATATATAATACTTTGTATGTGACATATATAGATATGTGTATATATATATATATATATATATATATATATATACACACACACACACACACACACACACACACACACACCCCACACACACACTATTTTTGGGATAAATTGTGAAAACTGAAAACCAGTCTTCAGAGACAAAGTAGGTTAATAGCAACCTGAACAGTAGAGAAGACAGAGAGAGGAGGAGGAACAGACTGTAAGAAGCATATGCAAATATTGAGAGAGGTATTGATATTTTTTTGTGGTAATGGTTTTACAAATGTGTGTAATTGATTGGATGTAATGCATATTTCCATTGACCTAATGAAACATGAAGCTAGAGAGGTAGTATAGCTCAAACATCGAAATTAAAATACACATGATAAATATATTAATAACACAAGGTTACATTTCATTTAGGGATTGCTTAGGAAAATGCTTTGGTCTCACAATTTTCACCTTTGACATGCTATCTAAATATAGTTAAATAGTCTGCCTTTATTTTACTACTACTTTAAAGTGACAAAATTAACCTAAGTATCACAGATTGTGTGATATTTTGAGGTGTTGGGGGCCGATAATACCCAGGCTGTGGATGTAACCAGCTTGACAAGGATCCTGGTTTTTCCCTTAGCTAGTAGTCTGAAGTCCACCAACTGCCTTGCCCCTTTCTCATCTTTATTGTATGGTGACAAAAGCCTCTCATCAATAATATTGTCTATTTTGGCCTCATAGTAAAACTCAAATCTATTCCTGGGCTGGCTGGGAGAGGAACAATGCCATCTCAATTGTAACAATCTTACTGGCCTTCAAGTTTTTGACATGTGTGAATACCATTCATGCTTTCTGTAGAGATATAAAAAATTATTCTTGGTAACTGACCTTCCTATAGAGACAAAGTTAAGAACAGAAACAGAGGACAGTATGTTAGCAAGCTTGAAATAGCAAATAGATAATTCACCCCTGAATGCCTGCCCCCCCTTTATTTGTAGCAAGCATACAGACCTAAAATTCAGCTATTCATTAATAGACTATTATGCTAAGGCTACCCACTAAATTTAACCTTGAAGATTAGAAGCTTATAGCTAGGAGAGGATGAACACTCTTGCATTGTTGCATTGCCTGAACAACTTCATTTTCTCTTAGATAAGAAGTTAGCTTTGGTATTTCAGTCAGGACAGCTTTCTGTCTTGAGGGGAGTCTTATAATTTTTCCCCAGTGTGTACACATTGTTAATTTTTCTCTATTAACTTACTTCTATTTTCTTTATTTTTATTATTAAAGAAAACGCTCTTGCGTGTCATTATCATCATAAAGTGTATTCTATGTGTCTCTTTAAAGCGCGTAAGTATATCAACCAAAGGGTCCCATAAAAGAATGAGGTACTGCGCTCATTTGTCATAACTTCATTGTTTATCCCCCTCCGTGGAGGCCAAGGACCCCAGAGTAGACTAGAGCTGGACTCGACTCCCACATTGAGGTATATTCTATAGTAGAAAGGACAATGACATTTGGTTGAAATAAGGCAATTTGAACTGAAGTTTTCAGGAAATAACTTCATCATTGTTAACAATTCTACTGGCTGGATTGTGTAAATCATCTTCTGTGATTGGGGAGAGCTGGAACACTGCAGGCCCAGGGTCAAAGTATCTTGGTACTCTAAGAACTTTTCAAAGCAAACTTAGCTTCTGCCAATTCAAAGGCTAGCACTATCATCAGACAGAATCTGAAGCCTGTAACAGTGACTTCCTTTATGATCTAACCCACCTAACTGATGGTTAGTTAGTTAAGAATATGGGTGGAAAACCCACATACTTAAAAATACCTTGATGTATGGCTTTCTTTGTTCTATTACTACAAAACTTCATGGAAATGTTGCCAAATTGTAACATGGTACTTGCAGTAACCTGAATCCAATATTCCTGGCCATGACCAGTCAATTTTGATGTGAATAGACTTCCTGAAACTCTCTTTGAGGCGAGAGAGTGCTTTTGCACTGAAACTAAGAACAATGAAGAGAAACTGACAAGCAAATTTACCTAACATGCAAAATAGGAAGTAGCACAACATAGTTGGATGCATCATAGGAGTATAATGACTCACTAACCTGATGTTTTTCAGTCTTATACACTCCATTTCTGTAAAGGAGGTGAGATTAGTAATGTAACCAATATTGATATGTTTTGTAAATTAATTTTAGGGAACTCAATGAGCTTAGAAAGCATGCATTGAGCCTACAAAACAGACAATGGTTTGTAAGTAATTCTCTTCTGAAATAAAATTGAGAGCAATGGAGTAAGAAAATGTCTGTGGAGAGGTATGATACATTTTTGTCATATTGTGATGTGAGTTTCAATAGGAAAAGTTCAGAGAAAGCCAGAAAGGAGATTTATATTGCTAAGCTGGGAAGATAAGGGAAATTTGCAGAAAAGTTCTCCATACCCTGGGTGGGAATCAAGATAAAGTCAGAGGGAACTTGATTCTGACTTAAATGATAAGGCACCATAGCCTGCCAGAGCATTAATCTTTCTTTTATTTTATGAATCCTAACAAAGTACACTGTGAAATGGGTAGATCTACTTTGAATAACATCTACTTTTTGCTTTTTTTAAAATCTCAACGTTCATACTTTCTGAGATTAAAACACTTAACACGCTGTCTTTGTGTTTCTCAAGTATATACAATTTTATTATGACTTTAGTCACCCTGTTTGACTAAGTGTTTAAATCAAATTTTAATTAGAATGACTTCACAAAGTAATGTTTCCCCAAACACTTCTGAATTAATTGTGATACTTTTCTTTTCAATAAATATAACTGTATCTTTCCCAAGAAACTTCACTTATTAATATTTATAATCTCTCTGAAATTATACTAGCACTCATTCATTCCACTAGCCATTTCATTTTCCTTGTTAAAATGCAAATATATTATCTGGGATGGTGAGCACATTAAGTCAATAGCAGCCATTAGAGTTGTATTTCAATTAGCTCAATAGTCCCCCTCTATTAGTCTAGTTGAAGATCTCAGAAAGATTGGTAGTTAGAACCCAAAGTAACTGATTTAGATGCATACATTCTCTTTTATAATTATATAGATAAACAAGTGAAGAGAAGGTCCTAGATAATTTGTTTATTGACAAGGAACAAAAAAATTTGGGAAGATGTCATAAGTTCAACTAAAACTTTCTTGGCTTTAGAATTAAAGAATTACTTTTAGTAGATGAGAACATTTAGAGATAAAGGTTAATTTTATGCTTAGTACTTTTAAAAGTTTACTTTCTTTTGACTACATTTTTATTGTTTATTTTTCTCAGCTTCACACATGCATAATAATATATTCTGACATCAGTCGCTAAAGTGCAGAATTTTAGCTACATCAAAACATAGATCTTAAATCTGTAAAGATTACTAGGGTGATACTAACTTTCTGTTCTCTCACCATGGATGCAAACGTTATCATTGGCAGGCTGGAGAGCTTAAAACACTCCAGTAATTTCATGTTATGAAACTCAGAAAGTCCTTTTATATTTTTGGATTTTTAGTAATATCATTAATCATTTTTGAATCCCTGGGCTTATGGAGTTCAGAACTAGGTTAATAAGAGGAAAAATGAATTTAAAATGAATAGTTTTTCAGTATTCCTTGACTTAGAATGTATAATTTAGGAATTTCTGAGCCCATATCAGATGTCACAAAATAGCTTAAAGGGTTTATTGTTAAACTGTGAGATGTGCTATATTTTATTGTAATTTTTAGTAAAGCTATTATAATATTTGATGAAAGATGCCATTTCTGCCTAAAAGAACTACAAGTAATAACAGAGTGATGAGGAAGTAAAGCTTCAATAGGTTTGATTCCTACAGATGAAGAAGAGTGAAGAGTTGGTCACAGTTTCCCATCATCTGTCTTCTCTTTCTTGTCGTATTGCTGATAGGGAATGCTTCTGAAGCTTTAAAAGTTAGTTTGTGTGTAATGTCTTGAATTTCTTAATTAACAATAAATGATTCTCTCAGACACTGCTACTGCCAAATGTGGGTTTAATTCTAGGAAGATACATAATTATAAAGAAAAATCTCTGAAGCCAGGAAGATCATGTGCAAATTCCATATGATGGGAACAGAGAAGTATTTTCAAGTGAAATGAGCCAGATACAGTAAAAAAAAATATGAACTAAGTTTTGTGTGAAAAAAATAAAAACAGATACATGCATAGATGATAGAGATAATAAGTAGGTAAATAGGTAGGTAAGTAAATAAATCAATAGATGATAGATAAAAAGGTATTTAGATAATCAATACAAAGAGATGGAAAATAAAACCATGGTTATCACAATAAGAGGAAGAAGGAAATGGAAAGATATAGATTAGAGGATACAACACAGAAAACATTTAAGTTCAAAAAGCCTAGAAACAAAGATTTCTCTGTGTGGAAGTGTTAAGAGACTCCTGTGTTGCCAGGTTGCTCTCAAACTCCTGGGCTCTGGCATTCCTTCTTCCAAACCTTCCCATCATCTCTAATTATGATTGTATTTGGGGGGTCAAATTTTTAAGCATTTATTTATAAACATATATGCCAAACATGTTTAGCAACTTTTGTAATATGTAATTAAGTTTGGCCACTAAAGGCAGTATATTTCATGTGAATTTGAAAAAGAAGGAAAATATTTTCCTACTTATAATAACTAACATTGTAATACAGATGCCATCAGACAATGCCAGAAGGTATAGGATCCAGATGTGATGAGTAGGTCTCAGTAATAAATGCTAAGGAAGACTCGAAGGACTCACGGTCATGGATATTTGGATTTGCATGTTTACATTGCAAAGCTAAATCTGTACTAAAAGGAAGAAGCTTAATTGCCCCTATAAGTTAAAGGGAAACCTATCACTTCTTCTTCTTAAAGCATTGGCTTTAAAAATATATGCAATTATCAACACTTTTCCTCTCTTTGAACTGAATATCCCTTTAAAAATTAAATGGAATTTCTAGCTTTGTGACCCAGAAATATGTTTCTTAAAACATTTCCTTGAAACGTAAGCATCAAAGAAGAAAGAAACCCATCCCTCTGCTGATGCGGGAGGCTAAGCACTTAATTTACAGAGGAAATTTACTGTGGAAACGGGTTAAACCTCACACGGCTGGTTAAGGACGCTGGTGTCTTCTGCTCCTGGAGCGGAAGAGAAGCACAGGCCCCGCCCTTCTGCGTCACAGACGAGGTCCACCCAGCCCAGCCCCTCGAGAGGGCCAGCAGCAACTGGCAGAATACCTATTCCCCTGCCCCTGTGCCCCCAATAAATTCACCTGAGTCCTTGCATTAAATGATTTTGACTTTTGGCCACCTCCTGGCAGTCCCGGGAGTAGTTCTTTATCCAGCTCTTAGAACCCCTTAGATCCCCGTCTCGCGAGACCCACGCCCCTTCCGGTTGGCCTTCCCGCCTTTCTCGAAGTAGGCCCTTCACGCAGCCTGTGTCCTGGTTACTTCAGCTGAGAGCAGCACACAAGCGAGGCCCAATGCAGACAGAGAAAGAGAGAGAGAGACAGAGAGAGAGAGAGAGAATCCAACTGACAGGTACAGAGAGAGTTTCTTTCAAATTAGAAAACTGCCAAGTATCACTGGGAAGTTTCTTTCTTCTCTAGGTAAAGATAATTAGCTAAAATGACCTATCACTAAAATTAATTAGATCAAATTGTATGGCAAATAGTGCTGTCAATTTTTACCGAAGGCATAGTTTTATATATATGTGTATGTATGTATATGTATATTGACAGTTTCATGCTTGAATAGATATAGTTTTTTTCAGTCTTTTCACCACCCATTCTCCTCCCTCTCCCACTGAAATCATCTTTCTTCTGAATAAGCACCCCCCCCTTCCTTCATGTCTTCTTATACTGTGTGACTCACTGAGTTTAAATAGAATTGTTTTCATGAGAATGAGTAGGGAGCTATTTACAGGACCATGGACAATTTATCAGTGCCTACACAACAGGAGAAAATGGTACCTTATCCCCTGGATCCAATAACTGCCTATAGTCTCATAGAGAAGAAGGACCTCAGGGGGATACTTCCCCATCAATAATAAAATGTAGAAGGGCCAGTCTTCACAGGTCTAGTCATGACTTATCTTGAAAATTAGAAGATAATAGTCAGGTATCTCCTGGGCTCCAAAAAAGAAGATTATATATATATATATATATATATATATATATATATATATGTGTGTGTGTGTATATATATATATATATATATGTATATTATATATATTTTTTGTAGTCTCTTAGCATATTGACTATGACAGGAAGCCCTCTCTTTCCTTGGTAGTGATGTAAGGATTTCTCTTTTGAAAAAGTATTAATTGTATGCACCCTATAACAAGGACTTGCATCTATTTAAGTATAGATATAAATGCACACACTATCCTACTTAAAACTTATTTGGTTTATCAAAGTTATAAAAATACAGACTGTATCCCCAAAGTTGAAATTTTCTACTTAATTCATGGGAGCAAGTTCTTAAAAATGATTACTTTTATCATTATTTATAAGTAAATAAGAGCTATAAAAGATAGATATGGGAACAGCATCGTCAAATTGCTTAGCATCATTACTGTCACATAAATCTTTGACTTAGTCATATAGTAAGAAGTGATAGGGAAATAAGACACAATTCTCCAGTGAAGTCACCTCATGCTAGGACCAGTGACTGCCCATGGGGAACCTCCAGATTGATGTGTCCTAGAACAATGAAACACACCATTGTAGCAAACAGCAAGGGCAGGGTATCAGGAAATGGTGTACTTCCAGATGGGAAAGAAGGCCAGTGAAAGAGAAGTCTCAGGAGCTGCAATAGCAGGAATCAAGGCTGCTGTAAAAATAACATGGGTTCTAGGCTCCTTTGCATAGCTCATGCTTTCTTGAGCATGCCTTTTCTGTTTCATATAGTTTTGTTTACAGTTTTGTGTACTGTATGCTTCACTAACACCACCCAGGGATGGGATTTAGTATTAAAATGAGTGGTATGTCACCTCAGAAACTGCAGTATTTCCTTGCTGTCCCAATGGGAAGACAGTCCACCTTGGCAGAATTTTCTCCTTAGAAACTTCATGTTATTTTCCTGCCTCAACAATGCTTTCATTTACAAGAAGAACCACTGTGTGTTTACAAGAATTCTCATGAGTGCTGAGTATGGTAGGACAGGTCTTTAAATCTAGTCCTCATCAAGCAGAGCCCAGCTGATTCCTGTAAGTGTAAGTCTAGCCTGATCTACATAATGAGTTCCAGGCCAACCAGAGCTACATAGTAAAACCCTAGGGGCTCTGAGGGAGTCTGGAAATATCCCTTAGTGATCAAGAGCTGCTCTTCCAGAGAACCGGAGTTCTGTTCCTAGCATTGACATGGTGGCTTACAACTGTCTGTCACCAAGGTTCCAGAGACTTCACCTGCACCAGGCATACACACACACACACACACATACACACACACACTCACAACATACACATACATATGTATATATATATATATATATATATATATATATATATATATATATATACACATACATACATATATACACATATATATGTATATATGTATATGTATGTATATATGTATATATACAGTGAAAACACTGATATACACAAAATAATAAAGTTTTAAAAATAGTTTCTCTGGTTGAACCTATGGAAGGCATTACATGCTTCCTAATATTTTGTATATTTGAATAGTCTCACATGACTACGCACTCAAAAGTTACAAAGATTTTACAGGCAATATATGTATATATGCTGTTTATGTATCTGTGTTCATATCAGTTCAGCATGATCCTAAATTCAGCTTTTACACTGAGTTTTTTTTTAATAGATATAGCACAATGCATTGAATTTTTCAGTTGAAATGCATTACTATTAGTACATCTATTGCTTACATATTGTTTCTGTGAGTTTTAGACTTTAACACTCTTTTGCCTTTATGAAATTTAAACATAATTTTTGGGTTGGAGACACAAAGGTCTTTGTGCCCCATAAATCACTAAGGAAACCAGGAAGGAAACCTCAAAGGAGGAAATACTAGTTTTTCACCGAGAAGGCTGGGGAGTAGATATTGTTATCACCTGAGGACCTCACCTGTACCTCATCCAAATCCCCCAGATTGTTAATTCCAGATTCTCCCTTCCTAGACATTTATCTTTAGCTCTCAGTTGATAGAACTCACCCTTAGGGTAGATGCCACATGTAATTTATGGCCTGCTGACCTCTACACTGTCTTATTAAGAGACCACACTAGATTCTAGGCAATTCAGCTACAGTGCCTATCTTCATGTTCACATGTACTTTTCAAAAGTGTTTCAATGTAGTCACACCTTATTTTATTGTGTACCTGGGGAAGTGGAGGAGGGGTTGTTTCCTAGAATGGGAATGATTGTTGCCTGGAAACTTTTCCCCAAACTGTACTGTATTTGAATATCCTGGCAATAAACCACAAGACATCAGACTCTCAAAGTTTGATCTAGTCTGACTAAATTGGGCTGAACCAAGTTTTCATACTCATGTCTTTGTGGTTCATTTTCCTGCTTCCATGAGACTTGCAACGACACCCACTATTTTGTTTTCTATATTGGCATCTTTTAAAGAAGTAAGCCCTCATTTCTATGTTTCCCAAATTAAGCTGGCTGAGTTGGTTGCTGAGGGGATTAGTCAAAGAGACCAAATCCCATTTCTTCATCTGATTCCTCTGACTCTTCCTTAGCTTCAGCCATGGCTGAAGTTGCAGCAGCCACACAAGCAGCAGTGGTGGTGGCAGCCACATGGGCAGCAGCTGCAAATGCAGACGCATCAGTCACAAAGGCCTTGAACTCTTCAGCAAGTGGGAAAGTGCACTCAGTTTCCCTAAACAGAGCCAGGAGCCACATGTATCCATCCATGATGGAGTGTGGCATTGAGTCAGCAGTCTGGTAACCAATCTGCAAACAAACACTGACAACATTTTAGACAGAACACAGAGTCTGCTCTATGATGTCAAATACTTTGGGCTGTAAATGCTGCCACTGTCAAACACCTCCTGGATGATCAATCAGCTCAAAGGAGAAAGGGGAAATACTCAGAATGTTCACCAGTGTGGGTGTGACTTCTTCGCTGGCTCTCACTTTGTCTCCAGTTTTGATCAGGTAACCCTCACTCAGAATTTCAATGGTACCCCTCGAAATTTTAGTGGTGATGCCTAAAGTCTGGAAGAAAGAGGTCTTCCCAGGCCCCAGACCAGTGTTCTGGGCTGGCACAGTGAAGTCACATGGGGTAATGGTACCAGCACAGGTGGTAGCTGACACTTTATTGGCCAGCAGCATGTCTCTAATATCAGTGAAGTCCTCCTTGGTGAACACAAAGCCATATTCCCTGGATATGAGGTAGCAGTTTCTCCAGAGTGGGATTGTTTTCCAGACACCCCTGTATGGCCTTGTATGGTGTTCTCCCCCATCAGCACCACAGCCTTCCCTCACAGGGGAGTGAAGACCTGCTGCATCTGCTTGGAGCCCACATTGTCTGCTCCCACAATGAAGTAATTTGTGTTATTCAGGAGTTGGGTGATCTTAAGGAAATAGTTGGACTTCCAGGTTGCCCTGTCTTCCCTGGGCATCACAGGCTGTCCATCAGATATTGTGACTCAGGATTTAACAACCATGTTACTCTAATGAGGATGCCTGGAGAGAGCTATTGGTATATTTTTTACAAAATATCATCTTTCATTTATTTATAGGGTGTAGACTTACATTTCACATATTTGTCTTTAGAAAAATGTGTTAAACTTTAAAATTTCAAGGCATTCTTTCTCTTACTATATAATGTAATCCCTCAACTGTGTGTTCTCAGCTCAGCTGCACAGATGGTTTGTATTTGTTCTGCGGAATAATACCTTTAGGCATAGACCCACAGAGGTTTCTCTTGATTAGCGTTTTCTTCCCTATCTCTGTCCCTACATTCCTCCCTCTAACTTTCTTTCTCATTCGTTTCTTCTCCCTCCTTCCCTCTTCCTCTAATTTCTCATCTTCCTCTCTCTTCATCATTATCTCAGAATTCTTTAAAGGACAGTCCTTTGGATAAAGTGGTGCACAGTAAAGTCCACATTTTTGAGCCTGCAGTATAGACAGCACCCCAGGGATGTCTCTTCTTTCATTCCTGATGTTAGTCATTGTGTCTTCTTTTTCTTTCGAGGTTTATTGAGTTTATCGTTTTGTTATTGTCATTGTTGTTTTTGTCAGAGAATCATATTTCAGCTTATTGATATTTCTCTATTGATTTTTTTATTTTATTTTTCATTGATTTCTGCTGTAATTATTATTTTCTGTCTTCTTTATATTTTTGCTCTTCAAATCTTTTTGCTTCTGTGATGGAAAACTAAGCTTAAATTATTTATTTAAGATCTCCTTATTGATGATATCCAATGGCCTTGATGACACTTAGTATGCTATCCTAATTATTGCTCGGGTTTGGAAGGGCCAGAGTCTTCATTACTTCATCTCTGAAACAAACTCAGTATGAAACAGGATCAGTACAAGGATAGGAACAGAAATTCAAGTTCATCGTATGGGATCACACGATACAGGTTCGTTCTTACCTTGAGATGAAAACCAAAGTGTCCTAAGTTGGCTTTCCCTACCCACCCTCCTGGGAAGCCAAATGCAATCTAGTGGAAGTAGAAGCCCTAGTAACTTATCTGACCTTTCCTGGCATTTGTATGATGCAGTCCCAGTTGTCGTTGTGGAATTTGATAAAAGGAACTTTTCTTCTGTTTTGTAAAATTCTCTCTCACTTGGTTTTTTTTTTTTTTTTTGGTTACTGTTGTTACTGGCTGGCAGTATCTTCAGTCCTAGAATAGTCCTATATGAGTAGAAAAAAGAAAACCCAAGAAAATCACCATTGTTTTTGGGTATCCTTTGCACAGTAGCCACTTTCCGTTGACACTTTTATCTCATTATTATCTTCGTTTTATGTAAAATGTACATGGATTCTGGTTGTAGTATGGTAGGTTGGGAAATATGACTCCACGCCGATTCCTGGCAATCAAAATGTCTTGTGTTTTTTAACAGAACTCATAAAAATACTTTTATAGCTTCTAATTATGTGGTGTGTATGTTTGTGTGTATGTGTGTGTGTGTGTGTGTGTTTGTGTGTGTACGCACGCGAGTGTGTGCGCCTGTGGGTAAATGAGTACAAGTTCTCTTAAAGAACAGATATATCTGTTCTCCCTGAAGTGGGAAATATAGGCAATTATAGGCTACCTCATATGGACACTGGGATCCAAATTCTATCCTCTGCAAGAGCAGCCAGTGCCATTAACTAATTCTCTACAGTTCCTATAGAATTCATGTCAAGTCGAATGTTCCTAGGGGTTGATGTTTCTTTCCTGTTGGTATTTACTTCAACGGCTTTTGTATCCTTTGTAGACTATTTCTAATCGTGCAGACTTTGTATGTGTGTGTGATTTTGTCTACATGTATACAGACAGTAGTGCAAAACATGGTCCACATTTTAGCAAAAGTTTTGCTACAACTCAAAATGTTTTCATTAATAAAGAATTAAATATATTTCATACTATATATAAATTATATATATATTTATATAAATATAAATTACATAGATACACACATACACACACACACACACACACACATCTGCAAATAGAATGACTTATTTAATCATTAAAATGCTACCTAGGGAAATATATTTTTGGTCAACATTCTTTTAAGATTGTATACTGAGCTTATGGTTGTAAATTCATGTTACTTTTTGTGTTGAATTACACAGCTTACTTAAGTTTTTCTTCTTTCACAACATATTTGGTATTTAAATTACAACACAGAAACTTACCTTAAAGATCTTGCTTTATTTGCCAGCTAACTGAATGCCTCAGTTAGCACAAGGCTCTTCACATTTCTCTTTTAAAGAATCAATACAAGGCTTATGATGCTTTTAATAAGAAGCTAATAAACTCAATGAGATTTTATGTTATTATAGGTTTATGGTATTTTTAATATTTTATGCTAGATAATTTCATTGGTTATATTTTTAGTTATAACTTACAAAAAGTTTTATGATAGGTTATTTTAAAAATATTCAGTTTTAAAAAGGAAAATATGTACAATCATAGGTGAGGTAGTTCTTCAAGGTCACGTACTATTTAGAGAAGCCCCAGCCAAATCAGAGTATTAATGCAGCTAGCAAATCCAACCTAACAGGAACACAGGGGAGCTGGATACAAGTGTTTAATGTATGTCTCTCAGGGATATTCCCTTTGCTTCCCTTCCCTTCCCATAATCAGGGTGTCCCTCACGTAGGGACATTTATAATGGCGACTCCTGGTAGTTCTTGTCAGAGCCATGTACTGTTGATGCCTGCCTGGCAATTATTCCTGTACTGGAAGCCTGACATTTTCCATTCAGAGTTGGGGAAATCCCATTTTCTAGAAGATAGGGGTCCCTCAGAGTAATCTCTGGTGGATAACTAGAGGAATTTGAGTGTAGAATTACATACTATGTGGATGGTAACAACCATGGCCTCCATTTAAGAATTTAGAAACTGTATTTACAATGAATGACAAGGACAGATGCAATTATAGAAATTATCTGCACATTTCTGGGCAGGTACTAATGATTTTCTATTAAATCATTGTCTCATTAAAAACATAACAGTTACTCTGAAACAAATAGTATACATTCAACATTATATTAAATGCAAGATGGCTTAGTGGATAATGGTATCTGCCACCAAGCCTCCCAATCTAAGTTACATTCTCAGGACAGACATTATAAAAAAGAGAGAGCTAACTCCTGCAAGCTGGTGTCTAACTTCTACACGTGTGCTGCAGTGCACACATAATTACTTAATTAGCAATTATTTAAATGTAATTATAAATTTAAAATATACATAGTTATCTCTAGTACTTATATATCATAATATGTCTTCCTCTAACCATGTTGCAGAAGTGTATTTTTAGTTATGTTTAAAATGATTGTTTTGTGCTTTGTTGGGTGAAGGGCTGCCTAAGTTTTGGCGTTTTTGTATTGCCTGCAGGTGTTGGCTTTATGTAAAAGATGTTTGATTGTCAATGATTTATCAGTAGAACACTTGAGGAACTTAGGTATCCACAAAAACCTCTGAGATGAGACACTCAGGGTTCCACTATGCTTTATTTTTTGATTGCCTTATACAGAAAAGGGGAAATGTTGCAGAAGTTTATTGTTAGTTATGTTTAAAATGGCTGTTTTATGCCTTATTGGGTGAAGGGCTGCGTAGGTCTTTGTGTTTTATATTGTTTGCAAGTGTTGGCTTTATGTAAAGAAAATGTTTGATTGTTCATGATCTGCACATACTATCAATAGAACACACGAGAAGCTTAGAAATCCCTGAGATGAGATGCTCATGGTTCCACTGTCCAGTATGGTGCTTGCCATGACATTGGTTCCCTCTGGTGAGGTCTGGTAGGGTTTGCACCTATGAATATGTCTCCCTGTTTTCTGTGAGAAGTCACACCACAGGTATACTGCTACATAATTACATATTAGATATTGTAGACCTAATTTGATTATGTACTCAAAAAAGTTTAAATATTAAGTAAATATGTGTTACAATGAAGTTTAATTTCAATTATTTCCTGAAATGTGAAATTATATCTTTACCTACTTTTCTTCTTATATAATTCAACTCATATTTTCAAATTTGCTTTATATGATTTTATACTGAAATTTAAAATGTTACTATATATTTAATGATTTTTTGGTACAAATTATGATTCTGATTTTCTAGAAAATATTTGTGCCAATATATTGATTATTTGCTAAATATCATGTAGTATCTCATTATTTTTGTAGCATTTTAAAACACTGGACATATTGGTTGTATACATCATAAGCAATGCAGTAATATTTTAAAGATTAAATAACTTGACAGCTTTTGAGCAACTAGTATTTTAAAATTCCAAGCCATGTTTGGTTTTTCTTAGGCTTCGAAGTTTTAAATACCATAACATCCTGCCTAAGTGCCAATCAAAAGGAATTACCACAGGACTTTGTTGGGCAGTTAAAAGGCATTCATTCCAAAGTAAGAAAATGAAGTTCTGGGGTATTAGACACAGTCATAGTTCGTCCTTCAGCACAGGTTAGAGTCTAATTTACCACGGGTCATGTAAAATATCTTAGAGTAAAATCCAACCTAGAGCTATAAAATAAAAAGTGACCTTTAAAATCCAATATTAGAGACAAACAACTTTTGCCTCTGGAAGCTGTTGAAGGACAAAATAGGGAAAGTTCATTCTTGGTATACATGTCATTTTCTCTAGCTATGGCAGCAGCTGGTGTAAAAGGATTACAATGTACTGTGTATGCTTCTGAACCTTTAAAAACCACTCAAACACACCTGCCTTCTTAAGTAACAAATAAACAATTCAACAAAAGTCAGCAACATTTTAAACCACTTTCACAGTGAAATAACATCAGTAGCTAATTCTTATTTTTGGTCCTTTATTCAGTCTTTCTGTGGTTTGTCCACTCTGAAGTAAAACGAAACAAACAAAAATTGGGTGCAAAGAATAAAGGATTTCAAGCTACACAATATTCTAAATAACTATTTAAAGCACCAACATGAGAGCATGCAGAGAAGGTACTCTGCCCCTCTTTGAGTTCTGTTTCAATAAATGCAATCTATGAATGGCATTTTCCACTTACCCAAATAACTGCATAGAATCTTTGACAGAGGAACCAATGCCTGCTTGCTTAAATTATGTCAACGTGCTTTGAAAAGATTTCAAGATCACACTGCTAAAACTTTATCCTAATAGTGAATATTTGACAATGTTAATGAATGTATGGAATTTCAAGTTTTCAGTTTGCAAAAGTCTGAAGGCAGCCTTGGAATGCACATTTCAGGACAGCATTTCCGTAGGTCACCAAGAAGCACTCAGGCAGTATAATCGAGCAGAGAATGGAAACTCTTTTCTTCTGTACTGGCTAAATATAGCTAGAAATACATCAAAAATTATTTTAAAATTGGAGAAGATATAATGCCATAGTAACAAAATCACTATAGGACTTGAGCAAGTATTGCTTCCAGAAAAAGGTAAAGGTCCAATATGGTCACAATATGAAATTCGTCCTCCTAACAATGACAGATACCTTTGGAGAGCAAAGTCAGTAGGAAAAGGAGACTCCTCCACCAAAACAACATTAGTACAGACTGCCCAAGTACTGTAAGTAGCATAACATTTGCTCACCCACAGTGCTACTTGATGTAATTGCAATATATAATCATCACGTTTAAGTATTTGATCAGAAGTTGCCAGCACACTCACTGAAATGTCCCATGAAAAAGCAGGGTTGGGTCTAATGAGTATTTGCAAAGCACTTTATGTTTCTATCTTTCTCTCTTATTCAACAAAAACTGACGAATCACGACTTTTCAGCTATCATGTCCCAAATATTTTTTTAAAACAATTAGTAAGTATAAAATACATATACTATGAAATTGTAAGTGCAAAATAAAGAGTCTTAGCTGAACCATGTGTAAATTTGCGTGACATATAATTGTTATTATTCAGTAAAACAATGATGTTTTATGAAGTCCCTATGGAAAAAAAATTTAACGCTGAAATATAGATGATAAAGACAACATCTTGTGCTTACCTACCACTTGTGTCAATCAATCAGTAGATAACCGTTGCTATGTAAGTTCCAGGTTATTAAGCACATTGTATAAACATGCATATTACTGATCCACTAGCATTGAACTCAAGGGCAATGGCACTATAACTCATAGCAGAATACACTTTATCTCATACACTGATAGTTTCTGTTAGGACTATCCCAAGCTTCATTCACCTCACAATCTAAGACATTACTTTGGTGGGTGTTATTCTTGGGTCATTTTAAATAGGGAAAGCACCACCAACAGTTGCAATTGTTGTGAAACTGGGACACTAAATTGAGTGTGACAAGAGGCAGTGCATTGCCTTATTTAAGTGTGAGATGGTCATTGCTTTGACATTCTCTGCATGCTTTTGAATTAGCACAGCATTGTGGAATTTGATTCATAAATGAATTTTCACAAAGTGTCAACATTACAAGTAAGAAGTTTGTGAATGATAAGGTTTTTTTTTTTCATATATGGGGTCAATATGAATGGAATGATAGAAAGGAAGATCTTGCTTTTAAGAAAACTGTGCAACTTGGAAACACATCCAGGACATGTATCAGGTCCTAGCAAGGCAATATTTCCTAAGCCATGGGAGTTGAAATAATATTTATTCATTATCTTAATTATTAAATTATGAAAACATATTTTGTATAATTCTTTATATATATGGAAACTTGATAGCAGTTAAAAATAATTCATGGATCTGAAGAGATGTCTCATGAGGCATGACTGCCAGATGTGCAAACAGGAAGACCTGAGATTCTGATCCACCTCACAGGTAATTCCAGGAATGGCAGTATGACATAATTTTTGCACTGAAGAAGGAAACAGGTAGTCCCAGAAGCTCACGTGCCAGCTAGCCTAGCACAAATCAACAAGATTAAGATTCAGTGAGAGAATCTATCTCAAGAATGAAGATGGAAAGTGAAAGAGGACTATATTCAGATCCTTTTCTGGGTTCCACAGGGACAATATAGACATGCACACCTGCACACACACACACACACACAACACACACACACACACACACACACCAATGTCTAAATACACAAAGATGTACTGTCTTGATTTGTTCTAGGTAATTTACCATGATTATAACTTAAACTATTTCTGTCTCCACTTTTGAATATGGTTGATTTTAATAAAATTATCTTAACTGTTTTACTTTAGTGTATATTAATGTTCACTTAAAATAAGTTTTATGTGCAAGCCTTAAATCCTTCCCATGAATGCATTCTATAGGAACTTTCTTTCGGGATTCTCTTTTAGCACTCTATTTATAGTGCTTGAAGTTTGAATTTGTTCCAGATGTCTGTTTTTATGTGTTTCCACACTGAAGATTCATTTCATCTTTCAGTTTTGTAGTTTTTTGTAAAAAAAACAAAAAAAAAACATTATTCCATTTTTCCAATTTACAGGCTGTTTTTTTAAATGTTTTCCACTTGCTTTTTTATCATATACTGTTATTTCTAAAGTAATTATTCCATATATGTAAAACTAAAGAAATTTCTCCCAAATTATATACCCTTTATTTGTACAATACTGCATCATTTTAGAGTTACTAACACTTGAACGGTTGGAATATCTAAAATCCATAAAATAGAATTCTTTGAGGGCTGTAGAGATGGCTCAGAGGTTAAGGGCACTGACTATTCTCCCAGAGGACCTGGGCTTCATTCCCAGCACCCACATGGCAGCTCACCACTCTATGTGAGTCCAGTTTCACGGGACCTGATATTCTCTTCTGGAATCTGAGGTCACTGCACAAATGTAGTATATAAGCATACATGAAGACAAAGCACCCGTACACATAAAATAAAAATAATCTTTAAAAATACATTGAATTCTAATATCCATACAATTTTATGTTTTAAATGTATATCATGTCTATAATTTCATTCAAAAATAGTTTAGTTGTTGTATATTTCCTATTTTGAAATACAGTATCATACCACTTATGGTAATCATTTATATCCCTCATTAAAAATTTCTTAGACATTAAGTACACATAATATATATATATATATAAATATAAATATATATATTTAATTTTGTATATTTATATAATTCTCCCTTTTGCACTAAGGATTAGTATGTTTTTATTATACTTTTCAATCCAATCTTTGTTAGGATATAGGTTTGTTATTCATTTTCTTATTATGTCTCATCATTTTCCAGTTGGCAGGAATTTTTGGATCTCTATGGTTTTCACAAATATATTATGATAACTGAAAATGATGGTGATATCATTATTTCCTAATTGTGGTCTTTATTTTATTTTCTGGCTGCTTCATACGTTTATTATATATTTCTACTTAATTTCAACATCATTATATTTTCTCGGTACTATTCATATCAAGTACTCTTACTTTCTATATATATTATGTTATACTTGTATCTAGAATTACAAACTAGGAGAAACCATTTTTTAACCATTATGTTTACATTCTTGTGTCCAGGTATATAATTAGAGAAGTGGAGATGCAGTGTTAAAATATTTTTAAAATTTTTAAAAAAGCCTTAAAACAGTTACTAACATGTATTGAATTCCTAAGGTACTTAAGAATAATGGACCAGCTATTTTGGGGAAATATGTGGAAGTTGTGGGGCAGATTTTTTTGTTGTTGTTGTTATGTAGCCTATACTGACCTGAAACTTACAGCAGTTTTGCCTCATCTAGTCCACGATTCTGATTATGACAATGAATCCACAATTACTGGATAAGATGTTTAACACCTGAAAAACACAAGCTAAAGTAACTTTTTAAATGTTTCATCATAGAAGTAGTGAAATTAAAAAGAAATGGTTTGTGCTAGTTTAATGAAAACACATTATACTCTTGTTTGGGTTTTAAGTTCTAATTGACTATTCTTGTTAACTGGTAATCAGCTTTGGTATCTGAAAATAAACTCAAGAATCATGATGTGTGCTTGAGAAAATAACAACAAAATCCCCAATAGGAGTTAATAAAATTTGTCATGTGTTAGATTTCTTCTTCAGCAATTGTAATTTTCTTCCATTAGGCATTATGTACATGCTTCAATGCATTTTATATTTATTTTGTGTGTATGTGTGTGTGTGTGTGTGTGTGCGTGTGCGTGTGCGTGTGTGTGTGTGTGTGGTGTTGTGTGTGTGTGTGGGTATGCATGCACTGGTGTTCACATTCATATGCTGCAGCATTTCAGTGAACACTAGAGGAGTGGGAGTCAGTTCTCTTCCTCTACTTTGTGGAATCTCGGGAATCTACCTTAAGTTATTAGACTTTTACTTTTACTTTTACTTTTACTTTTATTTACTTTTACTTTTACTTTTTCTTTTATTCACTGAGCCAACTCCTGGCCTTCAGTGCTTTTTTAATATTGGAGTGTGTACGGCAGAAAAATATGACATTTGGTATTACTCATGCAATATTTTTGTAGCCACAAAATTTAGGAATTACAACTGTGCATATGGAATAAAAATTGATCATTCTGGTTGTTTATATGTAGTGGTAGGAACGTCATAAAATGGGATGTAGGAAACAAAAGTATTGCCAAAGAGAGTGTACTCTCTAATCTAGGCTTGTATCTTTATGAATAACTGCCATTGATTACAAAGGCATCATAACATTTGGTAAAAGGGAAGAGAAAATGGAAATTGGGAGATAAAATTTTCTTGTTTGATAATTTCAATAAAATGTCAGTTGTTAATAGTTTTCTGGAGTTTATAACCTGTGAAATTAAAAGTGAATTGAGTTTGGGAATTGGGAGCTGAACTGTTTAAGAGTTTAGAAAAATACAATGTCTTATTGTTTTATTTAAACATATGTTGTTTGAAAGAAATTTATACTTGATAAGAGGTCAACTTTGTCCTCATGCTTTAAGCAGAGTAAAATTAAATTAATTTCTTTCAAAATAACTCAGCTGCCTTGGGATGCTTCACCTGGTCACATAAGGGCCAGAGCATGAGAAATAGGTGCTATCTGAAGAATATATCAAAACTATGTAACTATAAAATGCATTAATTATAATATTTTTATTCAATAAAAGTCTAAACAAATGCTTTTTAAACATAAATTGAATAAAAGTAACAAGCCAATGTGTATATACAAAATGTACAAGCTATATATATTTTAATGTATTATATAAATGTGTATATTGCATTATACAAATATATATTTATAACATATTAAGTAAATATAGATGAATTTATGATTTATATTCGTATCTATAGATTTACCAGATGTAGATGTTGATTCAGGGCAAAGGCAGTTTAGTTTATTCTTTTTTGTCTAATTAAATCATCAGTTCTTTATACCAGAGCACTGCAGTGTTCCAGCCTCTATACAATCTAATCTTAAGTCTAGAATAGGAAGACTTCAGCCTCAGTTAAATCTACAACATTTAAATGTCCATAAAATCTAGCACTTTTCAGCCTTCACTGCTGACTGAGCCACTGACTAGATCCTTCTGACCGATGACTCTTCTGGTTCAACTCCCTTGCTGCTATGGCTCAAACTCTTCTCCAAGCTGCTGGTTCAAACTGACTTTCTGAGCTGACTTACTGTTTCTGATTGAACTCTTCTGACTCTGGCTTACTTTGATTTCTCTTACTGCTTCAGGCTGAGCTGCTCTGCTTCGCTTCAAACTAACTCACTCTTCCTGTCTGATACTGACTTGTATTCAGGTGCCTTTGTGTCTCTGTGTCTCTTGCTGAGCTCTCACTGCTCCATATTGCCTCAGTAAGCCTATCTTCTTAGTCAGACTATTTCATTGTCTCTGTGTCTTGTACCCTGTCTGCCTGCTTCAGACTGCTTGCCTCACTGCCTGCTCTAACTGACTCTGCTTTTAGCTGAGAGTCCACCTTTCTATCATAAGAGTTGGGCATGCCCTCATTTTGACTTATTCTGCTAACTCATCCTCTCATTAGTCACTTTGCCTGTCCTTCACTGACTCATCTCAGAGGTCACTTCTTGTATGCCACTGGCTCTTTCTGACTCTGCTTCCTGTGTCTATTTCCACCACTCTGTTTCTGTTTTATGGACTAAAGGCATGGACCACCACTGCCTTCTGAATACTAGGACTGAAGGTGTGTGCTAACCACTGCTTTCTGAATACTGGGATTTAAAGATGTGTACCAACATTCCTCACATTCTTTCTATATCCATCCAGACCACACAGGCCTCTAAATGTGATTCATTCATATAGACCCCTGGAATATAGACCCTTGCTCCCTTTCACACAAGCCTATTCTGCTAGACTATATTTTTTTTATTAGTTACTTTTCTATTTAATGTGATTCAGCATAGAGTTTAACTAGGCTTATGGTGCTAGAGGTATGAGTCCTCTAGAGGCAGAATCTAGGCCACCATGTACTTTTATACTCCATGAAGCTGAAACTATAAGTTGAGAGCTCACATCATGAGCTGCAAGTTTGGAACACAGGGAAAGAGCTAGAAATGGAGCAAACCTTTAAATTCTCAAAGCCCACCCATAGCAATGTATTTCTAGCAAAGCTATATTTCCTAAACTATCATACAGTGTCATAATAAATTGACCAAATATTCAAATTCCTAATACTACAGAGTATATTTCATCAACTCATCATAATTTTAAATATCATAAAGAGTTTGTTCTAAATTATTAAGTTACTCCTTATCCTTGAGGTTGGGCTATTGAGTTATGTATGGGGTGGGTGTCAATCTTTCTTTATTTCTTCCTTTCTTTTTTAATTTACAAATGGGGATGCCTTAAGAAAATACATGCTATAAATATTTGATCATGTATTTAAATCTAAAATTGCCAATATTTTTTTTACCATTTTGACATAAATACCTGAGATAAACAAAGTTAAAGGATGAGAGATTCACTGTGGCTTATGATTCTGAGGTCTCAGTCCATTATCACCTGGCTCCACAGAGCAAGAGCACATGACAGTGGAGGCTATTCTGTGTGGCAGACAGGAGGCTGAGGTATTGTGAATGGAGAAAAGGCCAGTGGCAAGGCATCCCCTTCAAGGGCATCCTACCATTGACTCTTATTTTGGCTTATACTTCCTCCAGCTAGGTTATAAATTCTAGTTTCAGTACCTCCCTACCAATAATGCCATGAATGAATCCATAAATAGCCTATTGATTATGTCCCATCTGTATTAGCCACTTATCTATAAACTCCACCTATGAAAATTGCACTGAGGTTATAAGGATTCCAACCATGAGCCCTCTAGGGAGATACTTCCAATGCAAGCTATGAAACACATCCAAATGATAAAAACAAAATCATAAAGCTGAACTGTAACACTTCTTATTATCTTTATTGTATCTTCAGAGGGCAAGCTTTACCATGCCCAAGATTACACATCTATTACACAGATTTATCTGTTAGATTGGTATGCTTTCAATAAACATAACCACAGAATCATACTCATAAATGAGTACCACATATATTCCCATGCACTTTTTACATTCTACAAAGCTTTCATAATTCCTGGCATTTATCTGCCCTCTGTAATTGCAGAACAAAATAACTTGAACTATTTTGTCTGCTGCCTTTGAAATTCTCAGAAAAAAAAATTCTAAAGGGAATGGTTAATAAATAATTACAAAAAATATAAAACTCTACAAAAGGCATTCCACTATGATAAGTAATACTGTTAACTGAAAGTGTAGGCAGACCAAGCTTCACTTTGGGGAACAAGCAGTGTCCTGAACAAAAATACAAGTATTCAATTCTCCTTGTGTAATATAAAAATGGCCAGGATTCAAACCCTCTTCACATGAACATGTGGGATGTTGCCCTTCATAGATACATTTGGCTCCATAAGCTGAGATTTTCCATGCACTGAGAAATTCTCAGATGCAAGTTTATCTATCAATGCTTGAGTGAATATATTCTGCCTTGCCTACTAAGTGGGGCTGATATAGTCATTAGTGATGCCTTATGTGGTTTTTAACATTTATTATCATCCAGCAGTAGGAATTGTCTTTGCAGGAGATGATAAAACACTCATGCTAGGTGGCTTTCTTCTATTCTGGAGAGTGACAGAATTTTTGTGCTTATAAAGACAAAAGGAAATTTCTTAGGCAAAAAGAAATGACAGGCAAAAGTCAGGAGAGTGTCAGAGAGATAGATAAACTGTCTTGCTGGTTTCTGACATAATCTGGCTTTCTGAGTTACTAAAAATGAATAAATTTGATTCTCTACTATTTCTTGATTCTTTTGTCTTTTCTCAAAAATGTATCTTAATTAACATGTCTTAATTACCAGTCCACAACATTTTCTTCTACTTGGAAATAGGAACCAAGGGTATTTAATAGTCTTTGTTTTCTTTTATTGAGCTTATTATTTATTAAATATCAAAACAAATATAGTATAAATCCTTGTAGACTAGAATATCGGAGCAAAAGTCACCACACTAAAAATATTTCCCAGCTGTATTTCTGCTTATTTGTTTGTTGATTTTACTATTCACCTGACTGTATATTAACATGCCTCATAATGTTCTGGAATTGTAAAGGTCTTTGCTCTTGAATAAATTTGCAGACATATTCTATATGTGTAGAGACATAAGGTCAATGACAGACACCTTTATTTAAAATTCCTTCCCATTTTGTATTCTAGACAATGTTTCTCACTGAACATGGAGCTGACCCTCTGGCTCAATCAGTAGGCTAGTGAGCTGTAGGGATTCTCTTATTTACGCCTTTGCAGCACTGAGGGACAGGATCACACTGCATTCCTCCTGACTGCCCTTATGGGTGCTGGGAATTTGGCTTAGTCCACACCCTTGTGAATACACTGGGCTGTGTTCTATCCTTTTTTCTCCTCATGATTTACAGTTTTATAACCATGGAAAGAATTTTAAAATTGTAAATTTTAGATATGAAAAGAATAAACTTGATGTCATTTTAAGATTAGCAAGTATTTGAAAGCTCCTTTGGATAATTCTTTCAGCACAGTTTCTGTCATAAATTAAAAGCTTTATTAATGTGACATTAAGTTAGTGGAGAGACTTATAAAACAAGAATGACAAAGCTAGAGCATGTAGTGATTTATGATAATTCTAAAATATTGTTACTAATGAGAGACTTATTTAAACATATCTTTGTTGCCTGGATTTGACACATGGTTGATTTACCTTTAATCTTTAATAGCAGTTCAAACAAAATTGAATAATGATGACATATATGAAACCTCAACATTTAAGACAATGGATTTTACTTTGTTGTCTTATGAAAAAAAGTCTCAATTATTTGTTTTCTTTAAAAAGATAAATGCATCTTAAAACGAATGAGTTTTCTAACAGGCACACACAGCATATCTGACCTATTTGTTGGTACATAGAGAATCTCTCTTGCATAGTCCTGCTCTAAAAAAAAAAAAAGCTTTTATTAAAGCTTTCACATTAACTTGGTCCACTGGTAGATAGAACCTAGCCAGCAAAAATTTCACATGTGCAGGTGTTAAATACTAGCATCTAATTTATCTTAAAGGAATACTTTTGCATTTTATATTTATTTTCACTCTAACTTTTAAAAACAGATGTTATTATTACCATGTAAACATAGACAAAAGATAAGTGAAATTCATGAAGGTAAGATGGGTGTCAAAGCAGAGGTAGTTTGGCCCCAATTTTAGAAACACAGTTTTAAATATAATGAAAAAATGACACAAACTGTGTTGATAAGATGGCTAATCAAGTTAAAAAAAAAACACAAAACATCTGTTTCCAAGCCTGTTATCCTGAGCATACCGTCTCCTCTACTCACAGTCCAAACACCAACTATTTCAGATAGGGCAGTATTTGAAAAAAAATTATAATACACTAAAATTATATCACTTTAAAAATTTAAGGAACTATGGAACTCAACTAACTTAAAAAATCTGCTTGAGAAACACTGTGCTCATTTAAATACATATTAATAGAGATTTTTTTTAAAGCAAAGGCCACACTAAGACCTGAAATTACAACTGCCTTAAAAATATTATTAACAATGCACATTTTACTCTAGTCCAGATGTTTTAAGCAGAGATGTATTTATAACTGAGCTCTCGAAAACTTCGCATAGACATGGAGAAATGCATCTTCTGCAAGTTAATTTATAAAAGCATCCTTTCACTTAGCTAGGATGTTAATTAATTAATACACATAATTAATTTTCTGCAATACTTAGTGGCAATCCAGTAGGAAAAAAACATATAATTGCATAATATAAAATGAAAAATATCCCCAATATCAATATTATTTTCTCCTAAATAAGATTTTATTATGCAAGTCTCTATGTCATTAAAAGTCAACGCCAATGTCATATGTCATGTAAAGATACCACACATGAGCAGATGCCAACACACAGTTTAAGTTCAGAACTCATAGTAAATACTGTTATAAAATTTTTCCTTTCCTGGCATGTCCACTTCACAGAACTTCTTCAGTTGTTCCACAAATTCTTGACCCATTTTTCTATTTCATTTTAACCTCCATCATCTCTCACTGAAAGCCAAGTTGTGGAGTTGAACTTTAAAACTGGAAGAGCAGTAATTAGCTGTCTACACTTATAGAAAACGCAATCAATTTTTTACAGACTGGATAAGACCTTTCCTGGAGCTCTACCCAATGCTGTAGATACAATGTTTGAGATACACTCTCAAATGAATGTCAGTGAGGAATGCCACGGGCACAAATGAGCTAGCATCAGTTAGCTATGACCATTCATTTCTAAGGGGTAGGTAGATACAATGAGCTAAAATAAACTAAAGAATTTCTACTTTAAGGAACTGAAACAGAAAATTGTCTTTGTGTGAGAATATAATTTATATGCATTTATTTATGATATCTTATTTTGATAGCTGCGTTTTAGTGAACACCACCATACTACAAAACTCAAGAAATTTAAAGATTTTGTTTGAGCACTTTTGCATTGCTGCTATGTATTTTTAGAGACACGATCTTGCTATGTAGTCAAAGCTGGTGTCATATTCATAGCAATACTGCTATTTCAAAGGCATGAAAGTTGGGTGTATAGGTATGTACCAGCATGTCAACCTTTACTTTGTGTTAATCCAGCTTTGAATTTAGGGGACAAATAACCTAAAATAAGTAATTAAGAGATATGTTCTATCATCATTACGGAGGTTTAAGTTTGAAGTCAATTCGATTGGGTCTGAGGAGTGGTAGAAAGAATACCATGCAAATGAGAATGTGGCTTAAGCTGTGAAGATGGTAGGGCCAGGATCACAGAGAGATAAAGGGCAAACCTGCCTGGCAGGCTTCTTCTTTCTATTGTTCTACCTCTGCACCCATAATCAGGGTTGTTTTACAACTCAATTCCTTTACAACATACAAATTGTCTCTGGTAACACTTCCCAAACAAATCTAGAAATGTGTTATTAATCTAGATTTTTTTTTCTCCTCTAATTTAATCAGGTTGATCATCCAGAATGGTAACCAAAATTTTATTATACTCATTGATGAGCTTAGTATTTTC
>JAMJFZ010000881.1:0-102500 GCA_026225945.1 Cricetomys ansorgei
TCTGAGAATACCCACTGTCACATAAACTGAGGAAAGAGGCTGCCTTAGCGGGACCCCGTGCTCCGAACAGTGTTGAGAACAGAATAAACTTCAAACATGAGGGGATTAGAATTTACCCTTACCCAAACCAGGAAGGTTTTTTTGTTTTGTTTTTTGTGTTGTTTTTTTTTTTTTTTTAAGGAAGAGACTGGCTACAATTGGGTAACCTTTATTTCCCCCCGAGACAACAGATGCACAATCAGTTCTTACACACCAGCAGACTGAGCAGAGCCAAACAAGGCAGAGCTCAGCACTGCCTGCTGCTGCCTGGTGACGTTTGTGTGCTGCAGCAAAGTCAGGCCCCTGTGGCAAAGCAATCTTGTCTCCAGGAGCCCTGCCAGTCAACCAGCGAAGGGTGGGAGGCTGCTGGCTGCTGCAGAACGGACCTGCGTCCATTAGTTCAGCAAGGGGTTTGCAGGAGCAGCACCTGTTGGTCAGAAACTGAGAAAGATTGAGTGTTTGCTATTGCAAAGGTGATATTTCAGTAAGTCGAGTCAGAAATGTCTACACTGAGTCTAGAAAGGTTAATGCCAAAGTGTCGTTCTTAGGATGGGGAGAGGTTTGTTTTATTTGTGCACTTGAGATTTCCCCCACTAAAAACATCACTCCCGTTTCCTTAAGCTAGAGTGGAGACTGGCGGCACTCCGAAGCCTGTGAGCTTCGCTGGGGTTTTTCTGCATATCTAGGTGGGGTCATGTGACTCATTCCCCGAGCTTCTACAGATTGAGTGGTCTTCTAGGCTGACCCTTCTAAGCTGAGGCCGATGGAGCAATCCTTCGTGAGCGCCACCGCTCTCTTTCCCAGCCAAGAGCCTAGAAGCAGAGGATTCTGGGAGTCCTTGAGTTACAAGATGGAAATAAAGCGGGACCCTTCACAAACTGGCGGAGCGCGCTCGTTTACTGCACTGGGTTCCTGATAAACAGAGAGTGCTCGGAACGGACACAAAGAAGAGCTAGAAACACAGGCCAGAATTACTAAAATACTAGAAAGGAAAGCGCAAGACGCACGGGCCAAACCCCACTTGAATGTTGCTGAAGAGGCCTTTTGTTGGATTTGGCACGTGAAGGTTCAAGCCTTAGCCCTTCTAAGCTCATTCCTTATGACCAGGGTGTCACACTCGGAGGCCTTACTTGTTTGCTGTGTCTCTGTGGAAGGACGAAAAGTCTGCACTGAAATAATTGGAAAATGTTGTGAGTCTATGGGCAATTACAAATAATTTCTTTCTTGCACAAGGGAATTGATTTAGCTGCAAAAAGAATTAAAATCTGTTATTAATGTTGCTAATAAAATCATCATTAAATATTATTGATTTACCAGTAGTGATATGCACGGTGATATTCTATAGGGAGAATAAGTAAGAAAAAAATGAAGGGCTTGATTAATTCTTTAGATTTGAAAGATGACAGCTAGCCCTGGGTGCAGGGAGTTTTGTGCTACATTTATAAAAGAAATACGTTGTCCTCTCCCAGCCTGCTAAAAAGAAAGAAAACCAAAGCAGGACAATGGTGTATCAGGAGCAAACAGCTTCTCTCTTCTCTGTGAACAATGAATGCTGGCCAAGAAAATGCTAAAAAAGGTGTTGAATATTAATAAACGTAGTTCTTTGGTTTCCTCTTCAATGAGACGTAGTTTGCCTAACGTGGCTAAGATTCCTTCTGAATAATTTTCCTTTGCCATTTTTTTTTAAGTGTTTTGTTGGTAATCAACAAATTGTAAGCATTCATTCAGAAAAAGCTACCTTTATCTTTTACAGATGTGCATCCTCTAGGAGCCGTGCTGCAATCACCCTACTGAAAGCTGCTTTCATGGTCCAGTTCAACATCCGAAACATTTGCCTTGGCTATTAGCTCCGGTCAGCACACGTTCACAGTTATGGAGCTGCAATATAGCTTCTATTCCTTATTAATCACTGATCTAGGTGCCTCCTCTGCCAGACTTTGGTTTTATTTTTATATCTTCTTGTCAACAAAATCTGTTTCTCAAGCATATAGCTTGTGCCATTTCTACATGGTGCCACGTTCGAGTGCAAAGACCCACAGCTGGCGAGTGTTTGCAAGCAAGCCCCACTGTGGCCTGAGCAATTGTGTCTAAGCAAGCAATCGTACTCTCTGGAGGTAGGCCAAGGCCAGGTTCAGACTTCAAAAAAATCTCGGAAAGGGCTGAGCTCTGTTGAGACATTTGCATAAGTTCCTTAATAGTCACAAATTTGCATATGTTCTGTTCTCCTACAAACCCACTTCCTCTGTACTGACATGCCAAGTGAAAATAGGCTTCTGCTGTATTCAGAAAAACAAGCGGTCCACATTTGTATGCCTAGATGTGAGTTTGCCTCGGAAATGTTGACAAGGGATTCTCACACATCAGAGTAACCAGCCCCGGCTTCCGCAACTGTGATAATTCATCCTGACTGGCAACCTGATTGGATCTGGACTCAGTAAAGAGACACACATCTGTTGGGGTCTTTCCATGAAGGATTAGCTGAGGTGGAAGGAGCCTCCCTGGGAGTGAGTGGCACCTTCACACTGGCCCAGACGGGCTCAGGGCAGTGGGGCTTGCTTCCTTCCCACACCTTCTTGGGCCTGCCCAACTCTGCAGCTGTCATTCATTCTCAGCTGATGTCAGAGAGCTTGTTTAGGCTCCAACATGGACTGAAGACTGAGGTGTAGTGTAGTTCACTGCTGGGTGACTCAGCCAAGAAGACACAGAGTCATATTCATTGATGCAAACCCTGCCAGACCTCAGCAGAGGACAGTGGAACCCCAAGCGTCTGAGCTCAGGTGTTTTTATTGATTCAGAACTCCTCAGGCATTCTACTGATAGCACGTGCAGATCATTAACAATCAAACATCCCCATAAATCCAACACCTGCAGACAATACAAAATGCCAAGACCTAGGCAGCCCCTCCACCAACGGTGCATAAACAATTATTTTATATGTAACTAAAACTAAACTTCTACAACACTGAGGAACGAGGTACTCTCCAGGAATCTTCTAGACTCTAGATTCAGACTGCTAAGGCAACAAGCTCCATGGACTGAGCAGCCAGCTGTTCTCGACCTTTCCAGTGTGCAGACAGACACTGCTGGGCTACCCAGCTCTTAGAGTGTACACCAGCTTAACAGTGTGTGCCCACTCAATGGGCTCTGTTCCTCCAGACAACCCTGACTAATGCAGCATTTTAAGGTCAAAATACCTTCACAGTAGATAATGAAAATCACAGAATCCTAACTTTAAGATCTACAAAACAACTTTTAGACTGTCTAATTGAATCCTTATATTTTCAGAGGAAAAAAAATACCAGCTGAGCTGGTGAAAAGCAGACCTGGATTAGAAGCTCGAGTTTCTAGACCAGTCGAGCGTTTCTATGAAGCATTTGGGACAGAAGAGTCAAAGGAACAGCGCCAATTCATTATCCAAACGGTCTCTGGGGAAACCTGTGGGCAGAGCTGTTGGTTGAGTAGCTGTGCATATTTGGAGAGGAGTGTTAAAGTTCCCTATCCTTTCAAAACGCACTGGTTTGTTTAGTCGAGAAATCCTCGCGAGGTTCCCTGTGAAGTCAGCATCCCGCACTTTGCACTGTGCCTGATGAGCCTTTGGAAGCGGGGTGGGTCATTGGAAGCCCTTGGAAGCCAGACCGTTTCCTCTGCAGACTTTGATTTACATAAGCTGATCAGGACGGAGCTGGGCAGTAGGAGACAGTGAGCGTTTTATGTGTTGGAGGGAGAAACAAAGCAAGCAAATAGATCATGAAGATGCAGACCACACCGCTTCATCTTCACACAGCAAACGCCTGTCCTCCCAGTTTACCTTTCTGTCTTTGCTCTTTCCTCTCCTTCCTCTCTCTTTTGTCAGAGCTTCTGTGAGACAGTAAGAAACCTAGAATTTCTTTCTGTTTTTCACTTTCCTTTATTTCGAGCCTCCAGGTATATGCACATAAAATGACAAATTAAGACACATATATTAAATATTGTCATTTAACAAATTGGCAAATTTAATATACACACAAAGCAATATAATTATATTCCTCATGAAATAATGGAGGTGTCTCCAAAGAACCTCCACGTTTCACCTCACAATAGGCTCCATCTGAAACAGCACACTCACGTACAAAAGTGGAAGGGTGCCCTTCTTCTGCCCTGCCTTCTAACCTCCTGCTGAACTGTATGTACCGGCAGAGAAAAGAAGCCGGAAGCTCACAGTTCAGGGCTTTTGTGCTCCTGCTGAGCAAGCACCCCCCTCCCTACCCTCTCCTACCCCACCTAGTGATTACTGTCTCTGCCCTTCTTCCATCAAGGTACCCAGGAGAGCAGGATGCAGTAGCTGTAAGATGCTCCGGGCCAGGGCCTCTCTCTGACTCAATGAATTTCAGACTGAGCAAGAGAGAATGGTGGGGGAACTGCTAAGCAAGAAGAGAGCCTCTCTGGAGGACACGTGAACGGCTGTTTCAGTGGAGCAAGGTCTAGAGCAAAGAGATACGCCATATTACAGATACAGACCAGACCAAAGTCCAAATAGAAACCGAGGGGACAAGACAAGGAATACGTGCAGCATGGGGCAGCCAGAGGCCTCACAGCACACATGGAAACCCTCCCAGGGAGGAGCTACGTACAGCATGGGGCAGCCACAGGCATCTGCAGGACAGAGGCAGCCCTGGATCACACGTGGAAACCCTCCCAGGGAGGAACCCTCATCATCATGTTCATCGCCTCCTCTGGAGAATGGAGTTCTCAGTGTTCCTATCATCTTGAACTTGGTGGGAGAAGGTCAGTTTAGAGGTCAGACCAGAGTGGGTGGAAAACAGTGGACAGACTGCTCTCCAACCTTTACCCCTCCCCGCTCTCAGGACTGACCGTCAAGCTTCATGACCAGGAGCTACTCTCATCCACGTCTCTCCCCATCCACTGGGTCGGTCGTGCTTGCTATCGCTACAGCATGAGATGGGGGTGGGGGAGAAGAGAGAGATAGAGAGAGAGAGGATGCAATCAGAACCAGCTGCAAACCGATCAGTAGGAAGGCTAGGGTAATTATTTATTTTCAGTCATTTTTAACCAAATGAATTTAATTTTTCCCATTCCAGCTGACCTTATTAAATCAAATGTTTGAGAATTGATAGTTGCATAAACTTTATTCGAATGAAGGGCCATGAAAGCTAATACTGGGCACTTCTATGAATCCCAGTCTAGGACTGCAGAGTTTCTTCTAGACACAGAGCTGTCAGTTCATTAGAGCAGTATGTATGAGCATTTGGGGTGACAGTCTAGAGAACTCCTAGTTCCCCAGAACAGGTCTCTGACATCCAAACTGCGGAAGTGTCTTCTTGTTTTGCATCTTGTGCTCATTCCCGGTCCCCACGCAACTTCCCCCCAGGTCTGGCCCTTACCACATTCACTAGATACCGGGGCCTCTGAGAACGACCCACTTAAAGCTTAGCGCAGTGGTTCTCAACCTTCCTAATACTGCAACCCTTGAATACAGTTCCTCATGCTGTGGTGATCCCCAACCATAAAATTACTTTCGTTGCCACCTCATAACTATAATTCTGCTACTGTTATGAATCTCAATGTAAATATCTGATTGGCAGGATGGTCTAGGTGACCCCTGTGAAAGGGTCGCTTGACCCCCATAGGGGTTGCGACCCACAGGTTGAGAACCACTGCTCTAGGGAGTGGCTTACTTGCTGCAGAAAGCAGACTGGAGCAGCAGGACAATGGTTCAACAGAATTTCCCAGGCAAATTGAGGTTCAAAGTCTACTCGGTCACCATACTTCAGTGGACAGTTGACTGAAACAGACAGAGCTGAGGAAGGCTCCCTCTGAAGCGGACAGCTTGAGCTGGCCCCGCCTGAGGGCAGGGCGTGGATCATCGGCTTCTCATAGACTGTGATTTTCAAGCATTCTGAATAGTTTAGACTTCTATTTTACGTTCTGCCAATTTAACTTGAGAACAGCCAGAAACGGACATCACATTAAGAGCGTGTATTCTTTGCAGTTACTGCGCCAGGTGTCAGGGTCCTGACTACGTCCTGTCCCCTCTCGTCGAGAGCTGTTGGTAGGCTGCTTCCCACCTACCCTTCAGTGGTCTGGATGATCATCTCCTGACAGCACCCAGTCTGTTTGGCTGACCCCTGGGTTCTGACAGCTCTGTCAGTAAGGATGGATGTACGGGTGAATTTGGCCACATAAATTATGCTTACGAGTATTTCCATCTGAAGATTGAATGGGACACACCCATCATTCCCGAACGCCAAAATGGTGATGTTGGAGATCGTTCCCTGGCTGGGAACACTCCTCTGGACGGCCCTTGCTACTGAACTGGTAGAGGCTTTATTTATCGCATGCATTCGAATCGGTTAAAATTTAGCCCATCTTTCTCCAGGTGATTTATTTAGTGTTTATAAGTCCGTTTTTGACATCTTCTTCCATTTCTTCCACTAAAATGATCTCACCCTTATGGTCTTATGGAGACATCATTTATAGCTAGAAAGCAGATCTGAAAATGCATTACCTTTAAATAGTGGGATTCATCATATCTGAGTTCATGCGTCTGATAGCCAAAGAGTGCCATTTCATTTCAGAAGAAAAATTGCTTCTGTCGGCGTAAACAGAATGCGTTATCCCCTTTTAATAACCGTTCTTAAGTATTCGACTGTATTACTTTTTCACAGCTGTATCCCAATAAGCCGTAGAGTAATTGCCAGTTCTCCTGTCTAATAGGTTCATTATTCTTTTGCCATAATTGCAGCCATTAAATGTTCAATTGTTAAATTTCCACTCCTCTGTTTTTTTCAGTGTTACATTTTATAATGGGGCATGTCATTACAGCACCCCAGTGGTCATGGCTGTTGTTCACAGGATTTCTCAGTATTAGTGAGAACCCTATGAAATAGATCTTCATTTATTTTATTTGTTCAGAAATCCAGCTGTTCCCCCACCTTGCCCAGCCTGTTTCTAGAATGTCGTAAAACACACAGGCTCTTACAAGTTGGTTGCTCTAACTGGAAATCTAAAGAAATGGCCTGGTTGGGTCCTCCCGTGTGTCTGAGAACGCTCTGTCAGGTCAGTGCCATGATTCCATTATAACAAGATGCCAGAGTGAAGATTTCACTAAGAAAGTTGACATTTAAGGTTTAACGCTTTCTTTGGGAACACCGATTTGGTTTTGAGCTTTTTAAATCTACGTGGCTTTTCATCAAAAGACAACTACATCAGCCAGTGGCGGTGGGACTGACAGCCCTCGGCGCTCAGGGTCCGAGGTGGGGCCTTCCTGCTGTGGCTTCTCACCTTAGATGTGTCTCTTCCTGCTGTCTGGCTCACCTGGTCCGCCTGCCTCAGTGGACCCTCTGGCTTCAGGAGGGTATGGTGATGGAGGAGGGTCTGGCTCACCTGGTCCACCTGCCTCAGTGGACCCTCTGGCTTCAGGAGGACGTGCTGATGGAGGTGGGGAGAAAGATAGTAGGGAACTGTGACTTCTTGTTTATAGCAGAGATATTCCCTCTTTGCTTGGGTTGAATTGGTTCATTTGCTTTGCTTTGGAGTCTCAGGATAAGGATTAAAGTTCTTTTCTAAAGTCATTTAGTTCTTTTTGTTTTCTTCTGTGTGTGTGTGTTGTGTGTGTGTGGTGTATGTATGTGTATGTGTGTGTGTGTATGTGATGTGTATATGTTTGTGTATGTGTGTGTGGTGTATGTGGTACGTGTATGTGTGTGTGGTGTGTGTGTGTATGTGTGTGGTATGTATGTATGTGTGTGTGTGTGTGTACAGTGTGTGTACGGTGTGTTTGTGTGGTGTGTGTATGTATGGTGTGTGTGTGTATGTGTGTGGTATGTATGTATGTGTGTGTGTGTACAGTGTGTGTACGGTGTGTTTGTGTGGTGTGTGTGTGTATGGTGTGTGTGTGTGTGTGTATCAGTGTGTATGTGGTATGTGGGGGGGGGTATGTGTGTATGTGGTGTATGTGTCTGTGTGTGTTTAGAGTGTGTGTGTGGTGTGTATGTGTGGTGTGTGTGTGGTGTGTATGTATGTGTGTGTGTATGTGGTGTATGTGTGTGTACGGTGTGTGTATGGTATGTATGGTGTGTGTGTGTGTGTGTATGAGTGTGTGTGTGGTGTGTGTGTGTATGAGTATGTGTATGTGGTGTGTGTTTGTGCATGCGTGTATGCAATGTGTGTGTGGTGTGTGTGCATGTGTGTGTGTGTGTATATATGTGTGTGTATGGTATGTATGGTGTGTGTATGTGTGTGTGGTGTGTGTGCATGTGTGTGTGGTGTGTGTGCATGTGTGTGTGATATGTGTGTGTGTGGAGGTCAGACGTAAACTTGCAGGAGTTGTTTTCTTTGTATATGATATTAATTTTAGGGACTGAAAGCAGGTCGTCAGGCTCGGCAGCAGATACCTATGCCTGCTAAGTGCTCTCTTTGTTTCTCCCTCTCTCTCTTCCCCTTTCTTCTCCCCTAGCCTCCCCCACCCTCCCTGGCTTATGTGGAGTACACACGTACATGTATGCTCACATGTATGGAAGATCCTGCAGACAACATTGGGTATCTTTTTTCCACCATCCCCCTTTTTTTTCAGATATCCTCTAACTCAGGAGATCTAAACCTGTGGGTCACAACCTTTTAGGGGGCTGAACAACCCTTTCACAGGTCACCTAAGACCATCGGCATGTCAGATATTTACATTACGATTCACAACAGAAGCAAAACTGCAGTGATGAAGTAGCAGTGGAAATAAGTTTATGTTGGGGTCAGCACAGCACGAGGAACTGCATTGAAGGCTCGCAGCGTCGGGAAGGCTGAGAACCACTGCTCTAACTTGCCAAGTATGCTAACTTGGTTGGCCAGGAAGCCACGCGGATCTGCCCATCTCTGCCTCTCCAGCACCAGGATTGCAAACATGTGCCACGGTGCCCAGGTTTGTCTGTTTTGTGTGGGTTCTAGAGACCACACACAGGCCCTGTGGTTGCAGGTTGAGCACATTACAAACTGAAATGCCTCCCTACCCCGTTCTCTTTCTCCCCAGCACCAGGCCATAGGTAGTAAGGCCAAAGTCCTGCCACAGCCGCGTGCCACAGCCTTGAGACCTCAGTGTCCTTCGGCGCTCAGACCTGACCCCAAAGCTTTGATCTCTTTCTCAATCATTTTTAAAGGGTTTTCTAATCACCCACTTGTCAGCTAATAGACTTTCAAGGCTGCTTTATTTCCTCACTGTTTATTGCGTTAGCTTTTATCTCCCTCTGAAGATGAAAATAACTTTTACAGTCAGTGGATTAGTAGTGTAATTTTGTCCAACTCATTTTAGCTCTGTGTTCTTTGGGGAATCCTCTCGATTTTAAAGCAGATCACCCCTTTTTCTTCTTTGGTGAGTACAACAGAAGCCTTTCTCTTAAATGGTTTATAGCTTCAAATACACCCTCACATCACCATCATCACCCTCATCATCACCATCATCATCATCACCATCATCATCACCATCACCATCACCATCATCATCGTCACCATCATCATCACCACCATCATCATCATCACCATCATCACCATCACCATCCTCACCACCACCCTCATCATCACCACCACCATCATCCTCTTTCCTATATAATAGTCCTTGCACACACATCTATCGCTCTCTTCATTGTCCTGATGTTATTAAACATATCACTAAATGTATTGTTTACTGTCTTCCTGTCTCTGGACTATGTGATTAGATACATTTTTCTTCATTAATCCCTATGAGCAACTATTATCCAGACTTTATAGATAAGGCATCTGAAGCCACAAGAGACAAACAGTTATTACAGAGTCACAGACGACCACAGCTGAGTCCAGAATTCACTCCCAGTTTCTCCTCAGCGTCTCTGTCACAGGACTACTGCTCCAAACAGGGAGATGAGCTAACTACATCTATAAAAGGGCAAATGATAAATAACTCTTGAGAATCTAGACACTTCCATGGGTAGACAGGTAAAGAAAGCCATTTGTCACAAGGCCAATGGCCAAGGATATAATTCCTCCACTCTCAATCTTCCTAAGATGTCTACAAGAGATCAAAGGACACTATTCTAAAGTGCCCTAAGAGTGACTTAGTTTATTGGAACCAATAACTTTTCTGTAAAGAAAGAATTGACAAACACATTATGCACCATACAATAAGAAGTACCAAAGTGTCCCATTCCCAAATATCTCTCATCTCAAAAAGCCTATAAAAAGTGTCTGGGCATTTCTTTTATGTTTTGATATAGGAATTTGATAGCAGGACTTTAGCTATAATTTGATGGCTGCTGATGAGAGCTGAGTAATGTCTCTTGTCTGCCTCCCTTAAACCATTTACAGCATTAGCAAGAATGAGCATTTGCTGTTGTCAGTGAAGTAGTTCAGAGATGGGTACATGGAGTGGCGTTATTTTGACCATTCTCTTTCAAAGCAATACAGTAAATACATCTTATTTTGTTCCTCTCTCCACAACACAATAGACAAGATGGGAAAAAGAAAGCACAGGGTAGGCAGGGTCGATAAGAAAGCCATATTGTGTGATTAACAAAGAGAGCCGGGTTACCTGATGAAGCTAGAGGAATCACCTGGGGAGACTGTGACTGGATGGCTGGGGAAATCATCAGGGAAATAGTAGAGAGATAAGTACCTGCCTCTCTGAAACAGGCTTCCTACCTGTCTCATTAGGCAGCTGATCTTTTGATGTGAACATATTTCAGAAAATGGTCTGCTACCAAAGAAGAAGCTGCAAACAGATTTGTAGAACAGACAGTGGCTGTCATTAGACTTCATTCAGTGAATAAGATTAGCTAATAATCCCTTGGAAGTTTCTAGAAAGGATTTGGTATAGAGTAGTCATAGGCGAGAATAAGCTTTCTGCTTGCATTCTCTCTAGATTTGGGATGTCAGAGAGGATTGGCATAACTAAAAGAAATGCATATCAGACTCATTATTCCAGAGTGCCGGGCACTGCAAAGCTCTCTTGGATCTTTCCGAGAACTCCAACAACAGGTGTTTAATTAAACAACACAGCCTGAGTGGCAGAACTTGGTAAGCCTCTTGTTTCAGACATGTTCTCAAAGAGCACAAACTATGAGGCTGACAAAGGATCCCTGTGCTGTACAAAACAGAGACATCGAATGGCTTCAATCCCCCTATGTCATTGTTTCTTAAAGGAGAAAGGTGCACATTTGTAAAATGTAAAAGTTTCGGAAGTGTAGACAGTTCTAATCTAAGTCTTCTGTTAGAAGAAACTATCTGCCCAGATGTGGTCCATTCTGCAAAGGCAATCTTGGAGAGCAGCAGGAAGCCACAGAAAGAATCGTGCTCCTCAGATGTTACGAAAGCAATGTGAGAAATCCTGGAGGGACAGAAGATATTTGGTGTTCAGTGCATCTGTCCTGGTGGAACGAGGTGGCCAAGAGCCTGGAGGAGAAGGGAGGAGGGGAGTGGGAAAACCTTGGGACTCTGGCACCCACTTTATATTGTATTAGATAGGGCAGAAAACCAGCAGCTGCATCCCGTAAGGCTCTCACTACTGGTGATAGACATACAGGCTCCTTTCTCCCGTGTGTGTGTGTGTGTGTGTGTGTGTGTGTGTGTGTGTGTGTGTATGTGTGTATATATGTGTGTATGTGTGTGTATGTACGTGTGTGTATGTATGTATGTGTATGTATGTATGTGTGTATGTGTGTGTGAGTGTGTGTATGTGTGTGTATGTGTGTATGTGTGTGTATGTGTGTGTGTGTATGTGTGTGTATATATGTGTGTGTTTGTGTATATGTGTGTGTATGTATGTGTGTGTGTATGTGTGTGTATATATGTGTGTGTGTGTATGTGTGTGTATGTGTGTGTGTGTATGTGTGTGTATATATGTGTGTGTTTGTGTATATGTGTGCGTATGTATGTGTGTGTGTATGTGTGTGTATATATGTGTGTGTTTGTGTATGTGTGTGTATGTATGTGTGTGTATGTATGTGTGTGTGTATGTGTGTGTGTGTGTGTGTGCACATTTGTGAACAGGTACATGAGTATGTTACTGTGAGTGCATGTAAAGGCCAAAGGACGACCCTGGGTGTCACTCCTCAGGCCCTGCCAGCCTGGTCTTGGAGACAGCATCTCTCTCTGGCGTGGGGTTCACTGGTTAGGGTAGGCTGGCTGGCCAGTAAGTCCCAAGGATCCCCCTGCAGCTTCCTAACCCCTGTGGGTTACAGGTGTGCGCGCCACACTCAGCGGGTCAGTGTGGGCTCTGGGGACTGAACCCAGGTTCTTGTGCTCACACCACAGGCACTGTTCCAAGGGAGCCATCTCCCAGCTTTGAGACCTATTTTCTATACTGAACCTGTACCCCAAAACTTGCTTTAAGCCATTCTATGTGGAATATTTCTACATGTTTCACATTTTAGCATATTTGACATGGAAATTAATCCTAGAATCTAGTTAGTAATTATCCCTTTCTAGGTAACAGTCATCATTTGGCCAAAGCTGTGTGTGCCAAGTGTAACTATTGATTAAAAAGTATTTTATAACAATTACACTATTATAGTGTTTTGAGGTAAAGTTATTGAACATAAAACGATACAGAAACAGAGCAACACAGCATAAAATAAGTACTAATAGCCAATTTGGGAAGAAAAATCGAAGTATGTTTGTTCGCAAAATAGTAACCAAGTAATTTACAAAAAGATTATGAAAAGGTAGCTGCAAGTGGCTCTGCGTTATTAGTGTAACAAGCCTATTATCTGCCGCAAGTCCAGCAATAAAGAGAAGAGGCTGTCTCGGAGCACCGCTATCCCTGAGGCCATGATACATCCCTTAGCACAGGCGACCCGTTCACAGCGTGGGGAGCAACTGCTCACAGTTTCAGACACTGAAGCAACTGATAGGAAACTCGACATCAACAAAACAAATAATCCAACTTAAAAAAGGAGTATAGATCCAAACAAAGAATTCTCAAAAGAGGAATCTCAAACGGCCGAGAAACACCTAAAGAAATGTTCAACACCCTTAGCCATTAGGGAAATGCAAATTAAAACCACTCTGAGATTCCATCTTACACCCGTCAGTGTGACTTAATAATACAAAGGAAGCTCACGCTAGTGAGGACGTGGAGCAAGAGGAGCACTCCTTCATGACGTGGAGCAAGGGGAGCACTCCTTCAGTGCTGGTGGGGTGCACACTTGTGCAGCCACTGTGGAAATAAATATGGCGATTCCTCAAGAAACTGGGAACTGACTTAACTCAGGACTCAGCTAACCACTCCTGGGCATATACTCAAAGAATGTTCCATCTTACCAGAAGGACACTTGCTCAGCGATGTTCATAGCAGCTTTGTTCATAATAGCCAGACATTGGAAATGACCTCGATCCCCTCAACCAAAGAACGGATAACGAGATTGTGGTATATTTGCACAATGGAGTATTACTCAGCTGTTAAAAAAAGTGACATCAGGCAAATGGATGGAACTCGAGAAAAATCATCCTGAGTGAGGTAAACCAGACCCAGAAAGACAAACATGGTATATACTCACTTATATGTGAACACTAACTGCTAAGCATAGGAGAAAGGTGCTGAATCCAGAGACCCAGAGAGACTATGAGGTAAGAAGGGCTCCAGTCTGAACACAGGGATCTCCCTGGTGAAGGAGAGATAGCCCAGAGGCTGCAGCTGGGCGGGGGAGAATGGAATGGGAATGGAGGGAACCAGGAGGAGGGGAGGGACAGAGGGAGAAAATAAATGGAGAGCCCACCAGACTTGGGGGGCAAACTGGGGACCATAGGGAGACTTAGTGTAGTGGAAACTCACAGGAATCTATGAGGGAGACCTTAGCAAGGATTCCTAGTGATTGTGGATAGGGAGCGTGGACAGGCCATGTCCTGTGGCCAGGCCTGGCTTCCAGTGGTGAAACTGGGACACCATCCCAGCCACAAAGCCTCCAACCCATGGCCCAGCCTCCCTGCAAGATCGTCTTTGACAATAGAAAAGTAGAACTCCATGCCAGAGGGAGCCGTGTCCGGACCTGCAGGTCAGGAACTAGAGACTGGATAACTCAGAGATTTCTAATGATGCCATGTTCTGCCCAGTGCTCATCAGAGAGCCCCCCTCCAGCAGCTGAGAGGAGCATATGGAGAGGCTCAAGGTCAAATACCATGCAGAGATTGGGGAACCCCACAGAAGAGGGAGAGTAGGCATGGTGGAGATCAGAGAGGTTGAGGACAGCAGGAGAACAAGCCCCACGTGTCAACTGACTCTTAGCGTTCACAGAGCCTGAAGAGACAGACACAGAACCTGCAGGGTCCCCTAAATACATCTCATGGCTGTCTGGATTGATGTTCTTGAAAAACTCCTACAGGTTGGAGTGGGGAGTCTCTGACCCTTTAACCTGCCGTTGGGACCCCTATGATACTGCCAGGCTGCCTGGCCCACCCTTGATGTATTGGTGCCCGGCCTTGTTCCATCTTGCTATGCCAAGCCCTGTTTGAGTGGTAACCCTGGGAGGACTCTTCTGGAGAGAAGAGGGGATGTTTGTGGGTGGTAATAGGGGGGTAAGTCTTGGGGAGAGGGGAGATAGGGAAGAGGAGGAAAGGGAGGACAGGGTCGGGATGTGCTGTATAAGTTGTATGAGAGAAGAAAAAAGAGAAGTTACAGAATCAAGAGGTCTTATGACTTCCCAGAATGCTCAGCTCCACAGAAGAGGAAGTTCAGTCTCGTCATTTCCTTTTCCTGTCCGTGTGCTGGCTGAGGCCGCCCACTAGAGCTAAGAGGAGGAAAACAGGACCTGCTCCATACTGCCCTCTGCAAAGTTTGCAACATTTCACTTTATTTTCTATTTTTTATGTTTTATTTTATTTATTTATTTTGGCTTTTCAAGGCAAGGCTTCTCTGTTGTAACCCTGGCTGTCCAGGAACTCATTTGCCAAATGCTATGTTTAAAGTGGAATGTTAGCTAGATGGTGGTGGTGGTGCATGTCTTTAGTCCCAGCACTAGGGAGGCAGAGGCAGGCGGATTTCTGTGAGTTCAAGGTCAGCTTGGGATCTCTGAGTTCAAGGCCAGACTGGTCTACAGTGTGACACAAAATGGAACAAGAAACAAGTATCCTCTTCATAAATGCTTGGTGAAACTGACCATTGAGATCACCTGTCATAGAGCTTGCTTGGTCAGTGTAGAGCCCAGGACCACTAGACAAATGGGTCCGCCAACAGTTGGAGGTGGCATTTCTACTCCAGAGTAAGTAGCTCCCTATGGTACCAGCAGCCTTGGCAAGGTGACAGCAGGCTTCTCACCGGAACTTCACTCAAAGCGTCTCTTATAAAAATGCAATATGGCAGCCACAGTACCACCAAAGAACTGACAACAGCCATCAGCTCTGCAATATGGCTGACATTTTAATTGCTTGAAACGTGATCACTTAAATTTTAGTAGTTCAATTTTGATCATTACATTACATTTTAATAGAAAATTCCAGATAAGTACATAACAGAATGGATTGTTTTCTAATGCCGTTTGTGTGGGGGTTCAACTTTTGGCTGCATATTGAATTTGAAATCCTGCCAAATTGTATATTTGATGTGTCTCCAGAATGATTCTTCTGTGCATACTTGAGACATATTCAAATTCGCTTCAAATAGAGCTGCTCAGAATTCTAAAAACTAGAAACACAAATGCCAATCACCATGCAATTGAATAAATAAGTTGTTGTATATTCACAGAATCAAATGTCACGTTCACATGCTACGTAGAGGTGAGAATAAACAAGCTGTAGGTACACACGTGGAGGGGATGAGGCTGAAGAACGTAATCGTATTGAAAGTCAAGTTACCGGAGAGCACCTGTGCGTAATCCCGCCCACGTGAACTCACAACCAGGAAAAATTAAGCACATGTATGCAATTTTGTTAAACTATTTTCAAAAAGAGAAAAAAGAGACTAGCACACTAGTACTACATATAATAAGTAAAACACAGCTAAACACTTCGTATTTCAGAGACCTCAGCAGAGAAAGCACTGGAGCAGGATAGCGCAGGACGCGCAGCTTCCCGTCAGCGGTGGTCTCTTCCCACAGCAGACGACAGACACGGGAGCTGTTGGCTGTGTCGGGTCCTTAGGAAACTGTACCACAGAGGGCACGTCCCCCTGCCCTCTTGACCCCATTGGTTAATGTTTTTATCTCCCTCGGCCAGTTCTGTTTCCGGTGTCCTTTGTTAAGAACATAGCTATCATTTACCAAGCGCAATCTGAAAAAGGGAAAAGTCACCACGAGCCTCAACACGTAAAGCTTTGCCCATTTTCTTTCTGCTCACGTGCACAGCATTTTTAAACAGATGCGATCATAATGTACACGATACTTGAACTCCACCATTTCGACATGGTAGTATAAACATTTTTCTTTATCTTTTGTGATTTTCATAATTATAATTTTAATGGCTGAATAATATTCCATAGACTAAATGTTCCATCATTTACTAAACAGTTTCACAACTGTTATATTGTTTCCCTGTGGCTTTTGCTGTTGATATTATAAAGCTGCTCCAATGAACACTTCCCTGAATATAGATTTCCTGCTTCTGTGAAATTATTTTCTTAGGATGCGTTCCTCAGGGTGACATTCCTGATCGAAGTCTATGACCGTCGCCACTGCTCCTGCCGTGGGTCGCTGCATTGCTCTCAGGAGGACTGTAGATGTTCGTGGTTTTATAGCAACATACAAAAGTAGCAATCTAAACATAACCCGGGCTGGGGAGATGGTGCGTTTGGTAAAGTTAGGACCTGAGTTTGATCCTCAAGGCCAGGTAAAATGAGCCAGGAATGGTAGTGTGCTTCTGTAGTCCAAGTTCTAGGGAGGCGCAGACGGGTGGATCTGGGGCTTGCCGCTCTAGCCTGCTGGGTAAGTGCCAGGTAAGAGAGAGACCTTGTCCTAATTCACCAATCCGTCAGTCAGTCAATCAAATAAAACAAGGACAGCACATTAGGGATAATGACTGAAGCTGTCCTCTGGTTTACACACGTGCGTGCACACGCGCACACACACTCACACATATGTACACACACACACTCACACACATGTACACACACTCACACGTACACACACATACACACACATGCACACATACACACATACATACACGTACACACACATGCACACAACACACACACATACACATACACACACACCACACACATACACTCACACATACGTACACACACACACCACACACACATACACTCACACATACACACACGCACACCACACACACACACACACACACACTACACATACGTACACACATACGTACACACACACGCACACACACATACACACACACTTACACACTAATACATACACGTACACACACGTACACACACACACACACACAGGCATGCATCTGCTTACAACGAACACATACACATAGATTAAATACCTTAAGTAAATGTAGCCAGACCGCATTTGTGGATTCTAATCGGCTCCGCTCTCCAGTACTGTTCCCCGAGACAGTATTTTGTGGTTCTCTGTTGGTCCTTCCATCAGATAGAACTTTCCTGGGCCTGCTCTCCCAGGCTTTCTTCAGCACCAGCTTGACTGAGGACACAGTTTCTGGCTGTGCCACCAGGTTCCGTTTCCTGTGGGAGGAGCGTGTTCTGGGGTAAAAGAGTGTCTGTGACAAGGGTTGCAGGATGCGTGGGCCCCTCCTGCCCAAGCCAGCTCGCTGTGTTCTGGGTGTTTTAAGATCTCCCCTCCCATTTGGACTCCGTCACGGGGTACAGGTGTGCTTCTCTATTTCATATCTTGGTTCACCTCCTCTTCACACAGCCTTCATGGTGTCCCCTCAAAACCTTTCTGTTGAAGGCAGGGTCTGTAGAATCTAACAGCCTGGCTGCGGTCACTCTCCGCACCCTCTGCAGCAGAGGTCAGGGAGTGAGTGATCGCACACAAGACAGCCTGGGCCTGGGCTCCGCTGGGCCTCATCCGCCAGCAGCACTGACTGCTTGTCTCTTCCTATGCTCGGTGACTCAAACGAGCCCATCTAGCGGAGCCCATCTAGCGGAGCCCATGTAGCGGAGCCCATCTAGCGGAGCCCATCTAGCGGAGCCCAGGCATGCGAGCTATGGATGTTTGGGAAGCCAGCGTGCAGACACCACAGATTTGGGGGCATTTTATCTTCTTTCCAATATTAAATCCTAACCACGCATTCTCCCACGCTCTGCTCTACTCTTCCAGCCTCCCTTTATGTTTTCTCCTCTTCCCTTGCTGAACTTGGTTGCGTGTTCAGAACTGTGGCAAAGCAGCATCCCAAGAGACTCTTGGAACTGGAAGTTGTGCCGCAGCCACAGCCGAGACCAGTAAGTCCTGCTGATCAAAACATGGAATTAATGACTCATTTCACGGGTGTTAATGTTCCAGAGGAGGCTGAGTTTTCCTCCCCTCGTGGCTCAAGTGTCAGGTCTGACATGCATGATGTAGGTCAGAGGAGAACACAGAAACTCATACTTCAGAAACCCGTCTCTGACAGAAGCATCTCTCCAGATTAAAGTTACTACGTTCCTCTTTCTTCAGTGTTTGGAAAGAGGATGGCCGTTTTTTGTGCCGAATGACAGCAAGCATATAACTTAAACCACTGTTGTGTAGCAGTTCCCTCTAAGATTAAAACTTTCCAGTTTGTAGGAAAGCTCTTTAAGGCACAGGCTGTCAAAGGGTGTGTGTGTGTGTGTATATATGTGTGTGTGTGTGTATGTGTGTGTGTGTATGTGTGTGTGAGAGAGTGTGTGTATGTGTGTGTGAGTGTGCATGTGTGTGTGAGAGTGTGTGTATGTGTGTGTGAGTGTGTATGTGTGTGAGAGAGTGTGTGTGTATGTGTGTGAGAGTGTGCATGTGTGTGTGTGTATGTGTGTATGTGTGTGTGTGAGAGTGTGTGTGTGTAACAACTGGATGTTGTAAAGAAGGTGAAATAATGGATGCTGAAATAAAGTAGTGCTGAAACAACCTATTCTCTGGAAAAGCTCATTAAGCTCAGGAAGTTAACAACTCAGTGGCTTCAGGAAGTCCCTGAAACCAACTAGATTCATAACTCCCCCCTCCCCCAGGGCGTATAAGCAGTAAGGACTCCTGAGAGTCACTCTCAGACAAATAGACAAGCTGGGATTTCTGGAAGAAATGGACTACCCAAGCAGTCTAGAAGAGACTCAGACCAACTGAACTGCCCACAGGACCCTCTCCAGAATGCTGAGCTGCCTACAGGCAGTGTGCTCCAGGTTTCTAGATTTTTTTTTAAAGCTGTCATGTATATTGGGCTGGCCTTTGGTGGCAGGCAGCTGTCTTTGAGTCATTTCTATTCCTACAAGTAGCTTCTCACATACATTCTTGTAAGTAACTCCAGTAAAAATCGTTGGTTCACCAATTTAGACTCTGGTGGCATCTGTACTTGTTTGTGCTCAGTTCTACAGCCAGGGTGAATAGACCCTGATTCACAGCAGGAACAGCGACAGCCCTCTCCCCCCCCCCCCCCACCTCTCTCTCTCCCTCTCTCTCTCTCTCTCTCTCACACACACACACACACACACACACACACACACTGTGGGAGGGGGAGAGGGAGAGAGGGAGCAAGAGTGCAATGCTCCTTTGACTACTTGTAAAGCCCTGTGGCCTTCCAGAGGAGGTCTGAAGTTCTGATGACATCACAAACGTTGAGAACTTGGAGTGCAAATGCTCACCAGCACGTGCCCTTTGACCCGCTGTCAGCACAAACTCCCTCATCGGTGCCGACTGAAAACCTGAATGAACCTGTCCGGACGATGGCGTTTCCCCATTTCCCCATGGGCCTGTCCATCCTCACTTTGGAACTTAGTGACCTAACTGTAAGTTGATATCCAACTTCAGAGTGTTTGTATACTGACTTATGAAAATCTATGACTGTCTGACAACCAGAGTTATTTAGGAAGAAAATAAAACTTTGAGCTAGTTTGTGTGGAGAAGAGAAGTGATTCCAACTAGTAACACAGGCTTCCACCCCAGGGCCTCTTGCCTCTCAACAGGAGACAAAAGCTGCGTGAGGAAGCTCAGAATATAGAGGACACACAAATCAGAAGACAGGAGGCAGGCAGGCATGAGACGTCTGGGGAGGGGATGGTTTCTCCCACAGGCTTTCTTCTTAGTGCTAGATTGTAAAATGAATGTCTCCGTTCTCCTCCCATTAAAACAATTGACTTTGGTTTGTGAAATACATGCATTTCTGAGTTTTGAGATAAACACTCTAAATGCTTCTAAGGAGGTAAAACTGGCTGTCGACACATGGCCATTAAAAATAGTACATGAAACACAGATTCAGGAAAGAATTAGAGTGAAGTCCTCAAGGCATATCTATTTTAAGTAGTTTTTTTGTTTTTTGTTTTTGTTTTTGTTTTTTTTTTTCCAAGCCAAAAAATGAAAAAGATGGCTCATTTTTGACACGCGGAGATTTCAAAGCATACCTCCCCAGGACCACATCTACCGGAAACACTTTAGCAAAAATGAAAATGCAGCCCAGCAGAAGGAAGGCGCGAGAGGACAGGAGAAGTGCTGACCAGAAGACCCACAAACCGGAGCCCGTCCGCATTAGTGCGGGTCTGCGAGGGGTCTGCGAGGGGCGTGAAGGAGCATCAGCAGTTTGGAAAGCTACACTACAACCGGTAAGTATCGAACAATGAAAGTGACAGGACAAAGAAGCCTAAGTACACCGCATCATAAGAGCAACAGTCGGGTAGGAAAAAACAAAACAACACATTTCTTTGTCTGGAAGTCACACAAAGGCCTGCACGACCTGTTGACTGTCTTAGTTTCATTTCTGTGGCTGTGATGAAATACTTCAACACAGCGACTTCAGGGAGAGACGTTTACTTTGGCTCGTGGTTCCCACAGCAGGGAAGACACGGGTTGGGAGCACGAGGCCCTCCTGCCACATTGCATTGGCCATGTGGAAGCAGAGCAGGAGCAGAAGTGGGGGCCAGGGCATAAAACCGCAAAGCCCACCACCCACAGTGGCACACACCAGCAAGCCTCCTGAAGGTTCTGGAACCTTTCATAACAGCGCCACCTGCTGGAGAACAAGGCGCCAAACACTGAGCCTGTGGGGCTCATTCAAACCAGCACAGTGGTTGGGCTTCCCTGACTCCACTTCTAGACAGCACCTGGCTGGGTCGGTGATAGCTCTGCGCTTCCTGGGCGATCCACCTTCCTACCTGTGCCTGGAGCGCCCCCCTCCCTTAGCACCCCACCAGGAAGGGGGGCACAGGCGTCTCAGCACAGCCTGGGATGCTAGCACAGTTCTTGGTATGCTACTACCTGGCACCTGGTGAAGCCATTCATTCCCTGTTCCTTCCTCAGAGGACAAATGTGAAGCACGGAACTCAAGACGAGTTGTGAAAGACTCCATGAGGTACGGTTATTACATATTACACTGCCCTCAGCCTCCCGGGCAGATCCAGACTGTGGTCCAGGGAGCTCCCAGCTTGGACTGCCAGCCACACTGAGGATGTCCACAGGGTTTTGTGGAAACCAGAATGGTGACAAGACATAGGACAGGCGTGGGGCGTCTGGGTCTCAGCACATGAAGATGTGTCCATAAAGAGACAGGCTGGTGATGGTGTAGAGCTGGCCATGCACACTAGCATGCACACTAACATGCACACTAACATGCACACTAGCATGCACACTAGCATGCATACTAACCATGCACACTAACCATGAACACTAGCATGCACACTAACATGCACATGCACACTAACCATGAACACTAGCATGCACACTAACATGCATACTAACCATGTACACTAACCATGAACACTAGCATGCACACTAACATGCACATGCACACTAACCATGAACACTAGCATGCACACTAACATGCATACTAACCATGTACACTAACCATGAACGCTACCATGCACACTAACATGCACATGCACACTAACCATGAACACTAGCATGCACACTAACATGCACACTAACCATGAACACTAGCATGCACACTAACATGCACACTAACCATGAACACTAGCATGCACACTAACATGCACACTAACCATGCATACTAACCATGCACACTAACCATGAACACTAGCATGCACAGTAACATGCATACTAACCATGTACACTAACCATGAACACTAGCATGCACACTAACATGCACATGCACACTAACCATGAACACTAGCATGCACACTAACATGCATACTAACCATGTACACTAACCATGAACGCTAGCATGCACACTAACATGCACATGCACACTAACCATGAACACTAGCATGCACACTAACGTGCACACTAACTATGCATACTAACCATGCATACTAGCATGCACACTAACATGCACACTAACATGCACACTAGCATGCACACTAGCATGCATACTAACCATGCACACTAGCCATGCACACTGACCATGCACACTCACCATGTACACTAACCATGCACACTCGCATGCATACTAACCATGCACACTGACCATGCACACTAGCCATGCACACTGACCATGCACACTCACCATGTACACTAACCATGCACACTAGCATGCATACTAACCATGCACACTAACCATGCACACTAGCCATGCACACTGACCACGTACACTAACCATGTACGCTAGCATGCATACTAACCATGCACACTAACCATGCACACTGACCATGTACACTGACCACGTACACTAACCATGCACACTAGCATGCATACTAATCATGCACACTAACCATGCACAGTAGCCATGCACACTGACCATGCACACTAACCATGTACACTAATCATGCACACTAGTCATGCACACTGACCATGCACACTCACCATGTACACTAACCATGCACACTAGCATGCATACTAACCATGCACACTAACCATGCACACTAGCCATGCACACTGACCATGCACACTGACCACGTACACTAACCATGCACACTAGCATGCATACTAACCATGCACACTAACCATGCACACTGACCATGTACACTGACCACGTACACTAACCATGCACACTAGCATGCATACTAATCATGCACACTAACCATGCACAGTAGCCATGCACATTGACCATGCACACTAACCATGTACACTAATCATGCACACTAGCCATGCACACTGACCATGCACACTAACCATGCACACTGACCATGCACACTGACCACGTACACTAACCATGCACACTAACCACATACACTAGCCATGCACACTGACTGTGCACAATAACATGCACACTAACCACATGTACTAACCATGCACACTGACCACGCACACTAACCACACACATTAACCATGCACAGTGACCACGCACACTGACCACACACACTAACCACACACACTAGCCATGCACACTGACCACGCACACTAACCACATATACTAACCATGCACACTGACCACGCACACTAACCACACACACTAACCATGCACATTGACCATGCACACTGACCACGCACACTAACCACACACACTAGCCATGCACACTGACCACGCACACTAACCACGCACATTAACCACAAACAGCAACAGAGAGAAGGAATGAATGTTCATTGGCCCAAGACACTTCACTATCAGTGCCTGTTTCTCATTACAGATTATACGTTGAGTATGTGCTTCATGTAAGTGCTCCCGTCCCCTGAGCTTTCTGTGGCCCTGGTTACCTCATGTCCTGCGTTTGCACACACGCTTTCATGTGTAGCACTGTTCACAGGGGTCACATCTATTGCTCACAACAGCTCTGCAAAGTGACGGCCCCACCTCGAGTTGTCAGATGATGAAACCGACACTGCGTTCATTGTGGAGGTCGGAGGCAGTTCAAATTGGTTCTTCCTCTCTCTCTCCCTCTCTTTTCCCACCCTCTTCTCCCCTCTCTCTCTCTGTCCCTTCCTCCCGCTCTCCAACACAGGAAGACAGATAAAGGGAATAATTAGAGGTAAAATATGAAAATAAGCCTCGGTGAGACAGCGGGAAGTCAGAGTCTCCGCTTATAATTGGCTTCAGTTGAGAGTTAAGTGTCTGCCAGAGACTCTAGACCAGGCCCCCACGTGTGATCTCCAAGAGCTGGTGTAGAGATGGCGTCTTGCTACTCTGAGTAGCCGTGCTTGCCAGGGACCCTGGGCTGCTAATCTTCATAAAAGACCTCACTACTGCTGAGCCAATATAGCCCGCACATTGGAAGAAACCACTAATCTCTGTAGTTGGTTTTTTACCACTTCCTATTAGCTAATTCTTACTAATGACAAAGTGCTGAATAGGTTAAGAAGATTGTTTTTTTGGGAGGGGGGCATAGGTAATAGTACAGAGAAATCCTTCCTGGCAAGATCATGCACCGTGAACCACCAGATAGCTAGTTTTCTGCTTTCTTCTACAATATTTCCTTATTCCTCTCACTTACCGTCTGCTTACAATTGTTCTCTTGTTTCTATCGCCCCATTTCCAAAGCCGACCTACTTGCTGGTACCCAAAGGAGGGAGTTTCCTCATACCTGATTCAAACCTCCAAGTTCTTCCCAGGAGCCCATTTTTCGCTAGACTTTGCTTCCACATCATTTAAGTACGGTGGAAGAAAGTTCGCCTAGACAAGGTAACGAAGCCTGAATCCCAAGTTCACGTCAAAGCTGTCTCTCAAGAACCCTTTAAAGGACGAACTCGCTTGTCTTTGCTTGTCATTGTTACTTTGTTTTTCGAGACAGGGTTTCTCTGTGTAGCCATAGCTGCCCTGGAACTCACTCTGTAGACCAGCCTGGCCTCCAACTCAGAGATCCTCCTGCCTCTGCCTCCTGAGTGCTGGGATTAAAGGCATGCATCACCATGCCTGGCAAACAGCTGGAATTTTGAGTTATAAAATACAAGCCCATTCGTGTTATTCTTCCTGCTTAAAACTTTACCTTTGCCCCGGTCACACATATTAAAGACTTTGTAGGACATCACTGGTCCTCTGGTCCTTCTGCACCCTGGCCCCATGCCTCGCTTCCCTCTCCATCCCCCATAACGGACACCTTCTTGGTCTCCTAACCCACCCATCTGGTTCCCTCTTTACTTTTAAAATTAATTTAATTAGCTTATTTGAGACAGGGTGTCAGGTAGTCCAGGCTGGCCTCAAACTCAAACTCCCCGGGTACTCAAAGAGGACCTTGAACTTCGGATCCTCCTGCCTCCATGCTAGGAATGACAGCATGAGGTGCTAAGAACCGAACCCAGTTTCCTGCATGCCCAGCAAGCACTCTGCCCACTGAGCTCCGGCTGCCTCTCAACTTCACATTAGCAGCCACTGTCTCAGTCCCTCCAGGCTCCCCCAGGGCTGGCTCCTTTGCCCATGGAGCCGCTCCTTCGTGAAGACCTGTCTGCCATCCAAACAGAAGCACAGCCATCACATCAATCTGTTGTGTTTGCACCGAATATTTCCTCCCTGTTGTTTTATTCTTTCTTTCTTGTTTGTTTGAGACATCATTTCACTGTGTAGCCAAGGTTGGCCTGGAACTTTTGATGTTCTAGCCTCAGCCTCCCAAGTGCTAGGATTACAGATGTGCGCCATTTTGCCTGGCTTGTTTATTTTCTGTTCTCTTCACACATTACCAGAATGAATGTCTTGATAAAATCTGCCTCGCTTATTCACAGCTTGCCACGCCTGGTCCAGTCCAGGTGCTTAACAAGTGCATGAGGAATAACTGGACACACAGTCCCGATATCTTTTAATTAGAAATGTATCCGGCATAAAGTAGGATGGCCCTACTTTATAAGTTAACTAGTCCCTACAAAGTTGTACATAGTAGATGTGTGTGAACAGAAATGCTAACACAGAAAAATACCAGCCACCTCTGGAGAGTTGCAAGCCTATTAGAATATCTTTTTAATTTCCAAGTGTTTTTCAATTAATATGCATTGCCAAAATAAATCCAGATTTTATTCCACAGTGTGTGTGTGTGTGTGTGTGTGTGTGTGTGTGTGTCTGTCATGATGGTAATGGAGCCCACAGGTCTTCACATGGTCAGTGTATGCTTTTCCCTCACCCATCTCATAGTGGGTTGAGTCCACTCAGAAGTGCAGCAACTTCTGCCTTCAGGGAAGCCCCATAATGCCTCCCTACTTGAAGGCTCCATAAGCCTGCTCACGGATGACACAGTACATACCATGACACCCATGGCTCTGAGCAGAAATCTAGCTCACAGTGAAATCCCTGCCCCAGGAAACACATCATGGCACACTGAAACTCACACACAAACAAGGTATACACAAATCACAAGAACGTGCAGCCCTAGCAGGGGCTCCAAATGCTCAGGCACTCAGTAAAACACTGTAGGATAGGATAGGATAGGAGACTATTACAGGGCTCACTGTCCTTGGTAAAATAGGAGGGAGAACACACAGCTCCCTGGCCTCAGCACAGCAAACCCCTTGATTAGAGGAGGTTGGAAATCATGCTACAGTGAAGGCAGCTGTGGCCCCAGCACTTCCAGGACACCTGCTGCTCACTTCATGATAAGGAGCTGCAAATGGCTCACCTGGAAAGAAGGAGACGTCTTGAATGTCCTCTTTCTGGGCAGATTTTTAAGGGTCTGTGCCACCCAGCTGCAACCACAGCCACGCCCCCTTCATAGTAATGGCATCCAAATCAGCTTAGGTCATGTGGTTATGCAAAATCAATTGTTCAATACAATAATTATCAGCCACACTGAAGAAATTCAATTTAGCAATGAGTGCCTGTGAGCACACTGCCTGTGATGGCTGGGGAGAAAGCATAGGTTGTTAACTGCTCACTCAACGTAATTGAGCCTCTGCAATCTCCATCACGGGGAACTGGTGACCCCGGAGAGATTTCCTGACCTGTCCACTGTCGTCTCATTCTGCTAGGGCAATGCCCGAGTAGGCGATGTGGCTGTGGCTGAAACCTGAAGTGGGAGAAATGAGGCTAGCACCACCAGGCTAAAGCTCGGGCTGTTTTCAGATCAATAGTCAGCACTTGGACAAGTGGCATTGGAATATAGAGAGCGAGTCTCTCTGGCTCATTTTTATTAAGGTGAAGTACACTTGATTGCTGCTGTTATGATCAATCGAAGGCAAATTAGGAGAGGGAAACATACCCAGCCCTGAAATGCTGGTCTCCAGGAGAAGAGCCTGTCTCCAGGGGAAGGACCTGTCTCCGGGGTAGGGACCTATCTCTAGGGGAGGGGCTCGCTTCCAGGGGAGGGCCCTTCTCCAGGGGAGGGTCTTGTCTCTAGGGGAAGAGACCTGTCTCCAGGGAAGAGTCCTGTCTTTAGGGGAGAGACCTATCTCTAGGGGAAGGGACCTGTCTCTAGGGGAGGAGCCTATCTCTAAGGAAGGGTCCTGTCTCTAGGGGAGGGGCTGTCTCCAGGGGAGGGGCCTGTATCCAGGGGAGGGACTTGTCTCTAGGGGAGAGTCCTGTCTCCAGGGCAGAGCAGCTAGAAATTTATCAGCCTAGCAACTTCAGGCACCCAGAGCTCCCCAAGAGTCTTGCTCCAAAGGGTTTCCACCTGCACAGGAGCAAAGGCCCCCGGTTCCTGCCAACCCAGGGACCACACAAAGTTTCCTGTAACTTTCTCGTTCCACAGCCCTGGTGGCCACTCTTGACTATCAACTCGATGGGATTTGCAATCACCATGGAAACAAACTCGATATCTAAATAGGTTGACTGAGGTGAAGACCCATCCTAATATGAGGGTCGCCATTCCACGGGCTCAGGTCTTGGACTACATAAAATTAAGACGGCCAGATGGATGCCAGTTGTCCTGTCTTTGTGTTTCCTGACTGTGGACACAATGCAACCAGCTACCTCAAGCTCCCCGGCGTCCTTCCCCACCAGGACCGACTGTACCCGCAACTGTGAGCCAACATAACCCCTCCCTCTCTCAAGCTGGCGTGTCAGGTATATTGTCATAGCAACATGGCAAGCCGCTAATACAACGGCTTTGCTTTAAAATGTATGTGAAACGACAGAGCGGATGTTCCGAGGGCTGAAGGTGGGATTTTGACTGTGTGATTTCTCCTCACGTGCAGCGTGATTATACTCAGCCTGATTTGGGGGAAGGGTTGTGAGGGGGCGGTCTGGACACAAAGCGATCCTGATTCACAGGACAAAACTGAAAAGCAGATGGGCAATGTTTGTCTCCACCGACATGCCAGTGAGGTACCAGGAAGACATGTGACCTAAATCCACAGCTTGTGCCGCTTCAGAGTAAACGTGGCAGCTGCGGTCAACTCTGTAAAGCCTCATTGTCTCCATCCCCCTGCTGTCGTCCTGCCCCAGCTGCCCCGTGTCTCTCTGCTCTGCCTGGGCTCCTCCACGGGAACTCTTCTCCCACCTGCCCGTTCCCACAGTGCACCCAGTCCTTGTACAACATTCCACTCTGTCCCTCAGGCCACAGAAGACTGCACGATGGCCACCATGACCTTGATTGCCACTTTAATGGGATTCAGAATGAACATGGATGCACGCCTCCAGGCCTGTCTGTACAGGAATTTCTGGGTAAGGTCAGCGACAGGGAAGACTCATCCTAAATATGGGAGCACCGTTCTCTAGGCTGGAGTCCCTGATGGAAGCGGAAGGAGAAACCCAGCTGAGTGTGAACGCTCGTCTCCCTCTGCTTCCTGAGTGAGGATGCAGTGTGAACACCTGCCGTGCACTTCTTGCCATGACAGCCCCACCCTCCGACTGGGAGCCAAGATGAGCCGCTGAAGCTGCTTCTTGTTGGTGGCAAAGGGAGCCAATGGCCGGAGAGAAGACAGACGGGCATCAGCAGCGCCAGGGCGAGTACCTCTGCCCACGACACATCACGTATCACGTGCTCCTGACAGATCCTGGCACACCGTTTGAGCCCCAGGATGGGAAAGCCCACCAGGGTGGTGCCTGCTTCCTTTATGGAAACCTTGTTCACCAACATCAGCGAAACAGATAGGCAAAGAGCTCCCACATACAAGCCTAAAGATGATTGGACCTTTCCTGACCTTGCCCACCCACAGTAAGCTTTCGATAGGCTGCTTGAAGTGTCTAGTGAGCGCGGACCAAAGCGACCGGGCCTCTCCTTTACACCGCTCTGCTTCCTGTATAAAAGCCTCGCTTCTCCCGCGATAAAGCAGATCCGCACCCGGAGGCTGCTCGCCCGAGTCTGAGTTTTTGGGTTAGTGACTCCGTCGCCATTCACCACCTCGGGGACACCCCTGCTTCCACGGAAGACTGCAACCTCTGCCAGGCATCTTGTCACAGCCATGAGAAAAGAAACAGATACAAGGAATTAGACAAGCTCCCGGAGCTTGAGTGGAGTAGAAACAACAATAATGTCTCAGCATTCTTTGTGAAGATTAGATTAGATGCCACGCACGACATACAGACAGCCTCCTGACTTCCGGACACTGCTTTCCAACGAACTAGAGTGTTTTTCATTTTAAACCACAACCTACTCTTTTCCTTTAGGAAACCAATTTACCTTGCTTTGGGTTCATTGGCCAGGAGGTCTGAAAAATCACCCAAGTGCCTTCTGGAGGACACATGACAAGCAGGTGGAATGGGAATGTGTCTCACAGGCTGCTGTGGCTGGCTCTCTGGGAGTCCCAGCTGCTACAGTTTCTGAGGACATCTGAAAAACGAAGGGTTCTTTCTACCTGTCGGGGAGTGATGAGAGGTGAGCGTGGGCCTGTTGACTGCCACTAGGAAGAGAGTTTTCTGGGACTGCAGCCAGCACAGCTGAAACCACTGAGAACGAGAAAGCGTGTCAGATGACTAATGGAGTTGGAGCACCTAGCTCCATCAGTGTCTGGGAACAATCAGTGCAAATGATTGACAGGTCAGAGCGCCCTGATTGATCAAGCACCCTTCCTCCCCGCACCTCCAGGATCCTGATACAAAGCCCAGCCCGGCGTCCCAGTGCGCACAAATATCGATATGTGCCAGAGAGGGTCTCAGATCTTTGGAGCTAATTTATTTTGAATTTGCCCCAAGCTCAGCCTGCATGACCTCAGCTGCCTGGTGCCTTTCAACCACACTTGTCTAGTACAGAGGCTTCTCGTGAGGAGGCTGTTTGAAAGCCTTTTTTCTTCGTCCTTGCCTGTGCATGTGTTGTGGGGAGAGCCCGTGCTGCAGAGCCTTTTCCTGGTACCCAGACCTCCACACCTTTGCAGACACAGAAGTGCAGTCTGCCTGTGACCCGAGCATCAGCTTTCACTGAGCAAGTCGTTCCTAACATGCAAGCTAACGCCAGCACACCACTCGCTCTGGTTTCTTCACACCATGAATCAAGCTGATCTCAGGTATCACACAGTGTCCACATGCCTCTCTGTTCTCTCTAAACTCCTACACTACCTGCTATGTCCTGTCTGCTATGCGCAGCATGCCTACATCCCACACTCTTCCGTGAAATGTGCGACTCCGAGATCCTTGTCCTCAGACTGAGGTCTGTGGACGGCAGCATCGGTGTTGCGTGGGCTTGTGAGGAATGCTTGTGGGCACTACCCCAGACCAGCTGGAAGAATGATTCAAGTCATGGGCCCAGCAGTCTAGGTTTTAACAAATTTCCCTGAAGGATTCTGGTGTTGGAACCAGGATTTCCCTTGAGATGTTTGGACATCCTGAACTTCCGCCATACAGCTTCATTGTTGGGGATGTTCAAGCATCTCAAGAGAGATCCTCGTGTGAGTGTGTGTGTGTGAGAGTATGTGTGTGTGAGTGTGTGTGTATGAGTATGTGTGTGTGTATGAGTATGTGTGTGTGTGTGAGTGTGTATGTGTGTGTGCGTGTATGTGTGTGTGCGTGTGCATGTGTATATATATGTATACATACACACACCCCACATATATATATGGAGGGGGATGGGCATGGCGGTGAGTGGTGAGGTATCCCCTGCTTGCTGTTTGCTTCTCTCAAGTCAAGCATCCTCTGTTCTCCTTTCTCACAGACTCTCTGGAACACAGGTCACTGAAATGCAGCGCCGTCTCTCCCAGCTGGCTGTGGCTCCCAGCACCCAGGTCCCTGATGCTCAATCCTGGTGGCTCCAGCAACCCCTCTGCGATACTGGTCTCCATCCCTGCGCCCTAGCATCCCCAGGATTGGGGACCCCCAAGGATCTCCAACACAGAACCCTCACCCTCTTCTCTGGCATCCCACCTCACCCTCCTAACATGGATACCATTTCCACGAAGAGGAACTGCCCTGCTTCTAAACACACCTCTACCCGCCTCCCTCGCTCTGACTCTCCCACCCGGCTCTTCTCTGCCCCTACGGGAACATCAGTCCAATGACGCCCACTCACTTAGCCTTCCACGTGGCTTCCCAGTCTCACCCCCAATACTGATCCCGCCGTGAGTGACAGGCGCCCAGACACGACTACCTGTGAGACAGCTGTGTGTGGAGGTCTAAAATGTGACTTCACACTTAGCGTTTCTGAAAGGAAGATCTTGATCTTGTCCCCCGAACTCGCTCTGTCTCTGCAGCGCTCCCTCAGCCAAGCGCACGCCACCCGAGCCATCATCCTCTAACTTCTCTTTTAACATACCCATCACTCGCGAGTACCACGCCTAATTATCAATGCTCAGCTCCACCCAACTGCTTGCTCCCACCTCCAGGCAAGGCTTGTTGTCTGGTGCCCAGGACCACGCCACATTGATTCTGAACAGTTTTCTTCTTTTCCCTTTTTGCCTCTTCAGAGTCAGGCCCTCAATACTCACGGTCTTTCACATCACCCACCACTCCTTCCACAGCAAGGGCGTCCGAGAAGTCTGGCTCTTCTGGTCCCCGTGCTGCGGCCCTTTAATCCGGTTCCTCATGCTGTGCTGACCCCTGACCATAAAGTTATTCCCACTGATACTTCGTATCTGTACTTGTGCTACTGTTATGAACTGTGGTGAATATCTGACAGGCAGATGGTCTCAGGCAGCCCCTGCGAACGGGTCTTTTATGGATCCTGCCCACAGGTCGAGACCGCTGACCTAGAGTCTCCTGTCTGCCAGCTAATGGCTTGACTGTCTTTCCGTGACTGTTTAGATCCTGGATCAACCTGTACTGATTTGGAGAGTGGAACAACTCTCCCTAAGAGTTGTTCCCCCAGCCGTGCCCCACTCTAACTCTTGGTTGGTATGGTCATGGTAGCTGGCCATGGTGATACGGTCTCAGCTCTAGAATGGAGTTAGAGACACACCCCCACCTATGGTGGCTATGTGAGGGCACTTCCTGGAAGGATTAACTAATGGAGACCCTCTCCCGGAGTGGGTAGCACCTTCTCAGAGTGGCCCAGATATAAAAGAATGCTGATTTTGCCTGCTTAACTTTGCACCTTCCTGGTGAGTACATCTACTCTGCTGCTTCTGCTGCTTCTGCTGCTACCTCTACCATCCTTTGCTGACACCAGAACCCAATTTCTTCAACCTTTTAACATAGACTGAAAATTGGTAACTCTCCAGGAATTCTACGGATCTTTAGTGCCGTATTGGGATATCTGAAGCATCTAGCCTTGTAAACTATCTTATAAACAGTCCTCAAGTTGTTGAACTACTGCACCCAGCACTGTGTAAGCTAATGTAATAACTCCCCTTTGTAACATATATCCCTTTGTCTGGTTCTGTCCCTTTAGAGTACCCTGATGAGCTCAGGACTGTCAACATGAATCTGCTCTAGCACCACCCCCACACAGCCAAACAAATGACCCCCACCCTGAGCTTAGGCTAGGATAACTGAGTCAGGCTTTCTCTCTTGGAACTGGCCAAGCACAACAGAGTAGACCCTCCAGGTGTATTTGTTGAAAGGAAATTGCTGAAATTAGTTTGCATGCACGGGCTAGAATTGACACGGTTCTAGCAGAGGCACAGCGGCTTCCAGAAGAACGAGCTCTACAAACCAACTTTCAAAGTGCACATTTGGCCTTACCCTAGAGCAAAGCTTTGCAACTCTGGAAGCATCGTCTTCAAACAAACTTTGTAATCAGCCAAATTTGTATGCTGATGCTTCCATCTGAAAGTTATAAATAATTTTAGCTATGTGCACCTATAAATGACTTTCTGTGCAGGACAGGCCATCTCTCCAGTCATATGTCGATTAATATGGTTTCTGACAGCATGAGCAGAGTGCTGTGTGGGATTGCTGTCAGGGGCCCCTGAGATCCGGTGTCTCGTCAATCATCCTGAATTGGAACCAATTTAGAGACGTGATCTTTATCCTGTTTCCGGACAAGGTTTATTTCACATAGCTAATTCGGAGATGGCTAACTGTGCATTCGAAGCTACACAGAGCACCCAGGTGGTCAAGGACACTGGGGACTGGCAGCCTTTGTGTTTTAATCTCCCCTTGTCCCCCAACATTGGTTTACGGAGACATAAAACAAGACTTGTGAGCTGGTGAAAATCGTTAGCTAACCCTAGGAAGAGCTTGCCTGGAACTGTTCACAGACGGCAATTGTATCGTGACTCCAGTCAATGTGGAAATTTCCCTTGTCCCAAGAGTGCCGAGACAGGACATGTTTGTTAGTATTCATCCTGTTGAGAACACTAAGAAGATAGAAAACGCCAAACAGGGCATTTCTACTTATTTTCAAAATAAAAAGCTAGTTCTTTACATGTATATACTGTAGCACGTGCCACCCCGGGCCTTCTCCTCGCCCTACCTGGTTCACCAACTCTTTATACAAAGTCCCCAAGTCGCCTGAGGTGAAGACCTGCCTTCTAAATTCACCTCTCTCTCCCTCTGGGTGACTGCTAGGCCAAGATTACCGACCCCCCTTGCTTCCTACTTGGTTCTTCTCTGCCGTTGTAGAGATCACCTAATTACCCCACCTCTTTGCTTGTTGGACCTAATTCTCACTATTTGGGTACTGAGGTTTGGGGTACGAGGGTCATGTCCTGAAATAAGCTGAGATATTAATGCCAGCATAACACTCCCATGGCCCCATCAAGAAGGCAGGTCAGATTTCCCAGACGGAAAGGCCCTTGCACTGGCCCTGTGTGAGATACTCTCCATTCTATAAATGACTTCACAGTAGTACAGAGCGTTCCTGCAGCCCTCTCCCACTGTGCTTTGAGTTAGATACTGTTAGAGTTTCAACCTCCAAAAGGCTCATGTGTTGGAATCTGGATCGCCAGCGGGAGCTGCCATGGAAGGGTGATTGGATCATGTGGGTGCTAACCTCAACAAATGAACCCATTGGTGAGTTCACAGTGGAATAGGCTACTGACAGGCAGAGACTGGTTGGAAGGAGAAGGTAAATGGGGCACGCCCTCCGAAGGGTCTGTGTGTTACTGGCCCCTCCCCATCTCTGCCTGGCTCCTCCTCCTTCCCCCCTCTCCCCTTCCCTCCCCTCTCTGCCTGGCTCCTCCTCCTTTCTCCCTCTCTGGCCTTGCCTCCCCATCTCTACCTGGCTCTCCTTCCCTCCCAGTCTCTGCTCCCTGGGTCCCATGAGTCAAGCTGCTATCCTCTGCTATAACGTCTCCATCTCACCACTGGCCTGAGCGCAATCAAGCCAGCCAACCGTGGACTGAAAACTTCTGAAGCTCTCAGTTGAAGTAAACCCTTCCTCTTTGAAGTTGTTTATGTCAGGCGTTATGAACCAGCAATGGAAAGCTGCCTAGCGCAAATACGATTCTTCTGTAACCTCTAGCGTCTGGGCACAGCTTTGTCAAGGACCTGAAAGACACACTTACAGAGTTTATTCAGTCTGAAATGTTGAGCCACTTGACCCCTGAGGTCAAATCCTTACAATTAATATCATTTTATAACTAGTGCTTATTAGATTGTCTACAACATGATGAACGCACTGCAGCGTGTAGCACATAACAGGTATGTGGTCACTGTATAGCTACCAGAGCAATTAATACAGACCAATCCATTAATCGGACTGCTCTTGAGACAGCAAGAAATGGCATGAGGTTTTTGACAGCTGCTCTTTTGAATACACAGACTATGACATCAAGAGTTCAAACAGGACTCAAACAGCTAACAACCTCAGAGAACTTATAAGAGCTTCGTTATATGTGTGTGTGAGTGTGTATGTGTGTGAGTGTGTGTGTGTATGTGTGTGTGTATGTGTGTGTGTGAGTGTGTATGTGTGTGTGAGTGTGTATGAGTGTGTATGTGTGTGAGTGTGTATGTGTGTGAGTGTGTATGTGTATGTGTGTGAGTGTGTATGTGTGTGTGAGTGTGTATGTGTATGTGTGTGAGTGTGTATGTGTGTGTGAGTGTGTATGTGTGTGTGCGTGTGTGTGTATGTGTGTGTGTGAGTGTGTATGTGTGTGTGAGTGTGTATGTGTGTGTGTGAGTGTGTATGTGAGTATGTGAGTGTGTATGTGTGTATGTGTGTGTGAGTGTGTGTATGTGTGTGTGTGTGTATGTGTGTGTGAGTGTGTATGTGTGTGTATGTGTGTGTGAGTGTGTATGTGTGTGTATGTGTGTGTGAGTGTGTGTGTGTATGTGTGTGTGAGAGTGTGTATGTGTGTATGTGTGTGTGAGTGTGTGTGTGTATGTGTGTGTGTGAGTGTGTGTGAGTGTGTATGTATGTGTGTGTGTGTGTATCTGTGTGTGTGAGTGTGTATGTGTGTGTGTGTATGTGTGTGTGTTTGCTATTAGAGGAGCTGATCACCAAATCCTTAGTTCTCAGCTGTTGTCCCCTGCTTTAGAGCTCAGGGGATGGCTCTTTACGATTGCTTTAAACCAAGTGTCTTAAAAAGCTCGGGATTTCTCTAAGGATTCAGCAAAACCTGAACTCTGTTCTCTGTCTTCTCACCGCTTCCGCCATGGGTTATTTCTGAAACGTTCGTCTTCCTCATCAGTCACTCTCTCATTATAATGTAAGGTGACTCCACTTTGACTGTAAGCTTCTCTTTCTTCAGGCAGTCAAACCCCAATGTCTGTTAATTCAGAATTTCTCCCAGCAATTTACTTCATTTCATAGTGGTAAGAACCTTTAGCATGAGATCTGTCTCCTTAACGCAATATTAAGGGTCTACTACATTGCCATTGACTACAGAGCCGTGCCGTACAGGGACTTTCTGAAATGAATTTATCTTGCCTGACATAGACTTTATGTCTACTGCTTAGTAAGTCCCCATGATGCCCTTCACTCTGGTTATATGAATTTGACTACTGTAGATACCCTACATGACATCATGCTAAATTTGCCTTGTTATGCCTGGCTTATTTCCCCTCACACAATGTCTTCCAAGTTAACTCATTCTGCTACAGATTACATATTACAGAATTTCATTCTTTCTTTTGAAGGCTGAATAGTAGTTCATTACCTCTCTCTGTCTCTCTGTCTGTCTGTCTGTCTCTCTCTCTATTTCATACACACACACACACACACGAAAATGTAACATATAGGTTACATTATCCTTCCTGTTTTGTTTGGTTTATTTTGTTTGCAACAAGGCATCACTAGTATCGCTATTCAGCCCAAACTGTGTCTGTCTCCCAAAGGGTGGAATAACACGTGGACCACTCCACCTGCCAAGGGTTGACAAAGGTTCTGGGGATCTAGATTCCATCCTTCTCCCTTGCTTGGCAAGTGCTTTGACTTGCTGAGCTGTCTCCGCAGCCCTAATAGCAGGAATGCATGTCTTGCAGTACTGGAGTTGGGGAATTCAACTAGCGACTTCCATGTCTGCAGAGCCCTGGTGACAGCCATCTTTGTACCATAACTTGACTTGGCAGAAGGGGTGTGGGGTCCCCAAAGGGCCTTTTGTAATAACACTAATCTATCAACTATGGTTCCATAACAATCACCTCTACACTCCCCAAACTCTTAACTGCCAGTTCTATCAACTTAGAGCCTGGGTTGTAGCATAGGATCTGGGGCAGGCGCATCAACGTTGGGTTCCAGCAAGTCGTACAGAGGTTTTAAAATGTCTTAAAATTCATGAACACAAGATGTTTCTCTTCCATTGGTTTTTGCTTGATTCCTTTCATCTGTGTTTTACAATTTCCAAGTTTCTTCCCGGGTAGTTTATTCTTTCTGATACTGTTATAAATGGGAGTGTTTCCCTCGTTTCTCCTTCAGATAGCTACCTGCTAATGCATAGCCTTGTTTTAGACCCTAAAGCTTTATAGTTTGTTTATTCTAATGAGTTTTTATTGATTTTTTAATATTCTAACTACAAACAGAAACTACATATTACACTCTGTGTTTTCTACATACCAAGCAGAAAACTGTTTTCTGTTTTTACAGACAGAAACAGCTTTTGAGTTACACCCATGTAACTGCTAAGCCAGGTCCTCAGCACACCACACCCCGCTTCTATGAGGAAGAAGAAGATGATCTGGAAGGAAAAGAGAATTCCTCTGTACTTTATTTTTAAAAAAGCAAAGCAAAGTTGGACATAAAGCTGTTCGGGAAAGAGCTTGACTGAGAAAGCCAGACTCACATGGTTAGAATCCTCAGGAGGTTCTGAGAATGATTCTCTGGTACAGTCTGGAGCCTGGAAAGGCTTCCTGAAGTACTATGTAGCAGTTAGATATGAGGAGAGAATTAATAAAGGGCTTCCAGGCCTCAAGAACATGATGTACAAATCCTCTAAGGCTTAGAGTCACATGGCTCTAAAAACCCAAAAATACACAAGTGTTTCTCGAGTTCTTGAAGTGGTTGAGGGAGTGAGCAGATAGATGACAGGAGGACCAGACACCAGGTTTTCTGAGGAGGTGGTTTTACACCTGTTGGTCCAGCATCGGTGGCACCCCCTCTTCACACATGAAAGTCTGGGCTGTAAGTTACATAGCTAGCCTGTAGTCTCCCTGAGGACAGTACCACACAGTGAGATAAATTCTAGAACAAAGGCATTTCTGTCATAGAAAGATGTTCTCAGAAGTACAGTAGGTTTGCCATTGGCTGAGTGGAAGTGCACAACTTTTTTAACAGTAAAAATTACAAATATTTTAAAATGTACGCTATTGAGGAGCATGGCTAGTGTATCTAACTTGTGAGGTCATCAGTGTCACTGCTTTGGATAGACCAAACTAGTTATTTCTCAGGCAATACATCTTACTTAGAACCATGAATCTCAGCCCCAGAGTCTACTAGGAATGTTCCAAATTTTGATGCAAAACTTCTCTCCCAAGACGGTTGAAAAGAATACTGGGTATGCACTGGCTGCGTGGGTTCTCCAAATCTGTGTCTATGGTGCCGATGTATTACCTTAAAAGGGAACCGGGCATCACTTTGATGTAAGAGATGATGGTGATAGAATGAGGAGACCCCAAAATGGCTGAAGTCTTAGAGCCACTGCAGTGGGGGGTGGCGGGGGGGACAGGAGGCTGCAGGGGACGGGGGACAGACAGACAGGGGGCTGCAGGGGACGGGGGACAGACAGACAGGGGGATGCAGGGGACAGGGATGGGGGATAGGGGGGATAGAGGGCTACAGGGGACAGGTTGGATCAGGGGGTGGGCGACAGAGGTGGGGGACAGGGTGGGGGAGACAGAGGACTACAAGGGATGGGGGTAGGGGACAGGGAGCTGTGGGAGGCTCTAAGCCAGGGGTTTCCCTCTTATTACTCTGGCCCTATATCAGAGTTAAGGAAGGAAAAGTTAAAGGAGAGGGTAGGGGGATTGGATGAGGTTGTGGCTCTGTTAATGAGTGCTTACCTAGCAAGCATGAAGCCCTGAGTTTCATTCCCAGTGCCTCATAAAACTGGGCATGGTAGTGCACACCTGTAATCCCAGAACCCAGAAGGTAGAGGTCAGGGAATCAGAAGTTCAAGACCATCCTTGGCTGCATAGTAAGGCTGAGGGCATCTCGGGCTACACGAAACTTCGTCTCCAAAGGAGAAAATGATGTCGAATAATTCAGATAAGTGACGGTGAAGACTTTAAACTGAAAGATGGTGCTGAGATGGAACCGGGAACAGCTGAGACTTGAAAGCTAAAACCAACAGCGAGCGAGGCTTTGACGAAGGTGGGCAAGAAAGAGAGAGAGCAGTGTTCATTAAGCCTGTCTGGCTTCAGTGACCAAGTAGAAAGTGGTCCGGGCCAGGACACGGTCCACGGACTATGGAAGCCACGGATCTGAACTGGGGGATGGTAGGTCACCGGCTCTCCACCACAACCCAACCACACGAGGACATGGTAAGCTGTCTGAAAAAGAAAAAAGAAAGAAAACCTGCTACTTACTTCAGGGAAAATGTGCATAATATACGAGGAGCTTGTTGTGAGAATTAAATGAGAGTCTATGTGTGAAGTACTGGTAGATTGTGAGGTGTCAGTTGTTATTTTGAAGTAAATAAGTAGAAGTGATAATGAATTCATATAGAGAAGTTTCAGCTCAAAGGCGCATTTGGGGGGAAGGGGGGAGGGGCAGCAGCATGGTCTAGTCTCACTGTGCACCACTGGGACTAGCCCCCACTAAAAAGAACTGAGTTGTTAAAAAAATCTCAAGAAAGTCACTTTGTTAACCCATTTGAGAACAATTTTGAAGGTCTTTTGCAAGTGTACATTTCCAGTTTTCTGGCGTCTCTCCCCCAGCTCCTACCCGCCAGCTGGGTTAGGAGACCGGGTTCTAGGACTGAAGCAGACCCAATTCATAGCGCTGAGAATCAGACGAGGTGCAAGAAAGACCCCAGGACTCCTTCTGGTGGAAACAGAGATCATTTTATTCAGTGTGGGCAAAGGAACATATTGGGTGGGTGGGGGTGGGGCTGGGTAGGCAGCCCACCTGCCAACCTTAGCACAGATTGCATGGGGCAAGAGCAGCAGTGGACCTGCTGGACCTGCGGTGAGGCAGGCAAGAGGAGGGGCCTGATCTCTCCTACCCTGGGGGTGGGGATCCATAGGGCCCTCGATTCCTGCTGGGTCGCTGGGTTGAGTCCATGGTGTGGCAGTCTTTATTATTCGGGTGTACATATGTGTGTCTATGTGTATGTATGCATGAGTGTGTGTCTATGCGTGAGTATGTGCACATGAGTGTGTGTCTATGCGTGAGTATGTGCACATGAGTGTGTGTCTATGTGTGAGTATGTGCACAAGTGTGTGTGTCTATGCGTGAGTATGTGCACATGAGTGTGTGTGTGTCTATTCATGAGTATGTGCACATGAGTGTGTGTGTGTCTCTGTGTGAGTATGTGCACATGAGTGTGTGTGTGTCTATTCGTGAGTATGTGCACATGAGTGTGTGTGTGTCTCTGTGTGAGTATGTGCACATGAGTGTGTGTGTGTGTCTATGTGTGAGTATGTGCACATGAGTGTGTGTGTGTCTATGTGTGAGTATGTCCACATGAGTGTGTGTGCATGTCTATGCGTGAGTATGTGCACATGAGTGTGTGTGTCTCTGTGTGAGTATGTGCACATGAGTGTGTGTGTGTCTCTGTGTGAGTATGTGCACATGAGTGTGTGTGTGTCTATGTGTGAGTATGTGCACATGAGTGTGTGTGTGTCTATGTGTGAGTATGTGCACATGAGTGTGTGTGTGTCTATGTGTGAGTATGTGCACATGAGTGTGTGTGTGTCTCTGTGTGAGTATGTGCACATGAGTGTGTGTGTGTCTCTGTGTGAGTATGTGCACATGAGTGTGTGTGTGTCTCTGTGTGAGTATGTGCACATGAGTGTGTGTGTGTCTCTGTGTGAGTATGTGCACATGAGTGTGTGTGTGTCTATGTGTGAGTATGTGCACATGAGTGTGTGTGTGTCTATGTGTGAGTATGTGCACATGAGTGTGTGTGTGTCTATGTGTGAGTATGTCCACATGAGTGTGTGTGCATGTCTATGCGTGAGTATGTGCACATGAGTGTGTGTGTCTCTGTGTGAGTATGTGCACATGAGTGTGTGTGTGTCTCTGTGTGAGTATGTGCACATGAGTGTGTGTGTGTCTATGTGTGAGTATGTGCACATGAGTGTGTGTGTGTCTATGTGTGAGTATGTGCACATGAGTGTGTGTGTGTCTCTGTGTGAGTATGTGCACATGAGTGTGTGTGTGTCTCTGTGTGAGTATGTGCACATGAGTGTGTGTGTGTCTCTGTGTGAGTATGTGCACATGAGTGTGTGTGTGTCTCTGTGTGAGTATGTGCACATGAGTGTGTGTGTGTCTATGTGTGAGTATGTGCACATGAGTGTGTGTGTGTCTATGTGTGAGTATGTGCACATGAGTGTGTGTGTGTCTATGTGTGAGTATGTGCACATGAGTGTGTGTGTGTCTCTGTGTGAGTATGTGCACATGAGTGTGTGTGTGTCTCTGTGTGAGTATGTGCACATGAGTGTGTGTGTGTCTATGTGTGAGTATGTGCACATGAGTGTGTGTGTGTCTATGTGTGAGTATGTGCACATGAGTGTGTGTGTGTCTCTGTGTGAGTATGTGCACATGAGTGTGTGTGTGTCTCTGTGTGAGTATGTGCACATGAGTGTGTGTGTGTCTCTGTGTGAGTATGTGCACATGAGTGTGTGTGTGTCTATGTGTGAGTATGTGCACATGAGTGTGTGTGTGTCTATGTGTGAGTATGTGCACATGTGTGTGTGTGTGTGTGTGTGTACACAAGAGAGGCGATAATATGCCCTGTGTCTTGAGCCATAGGCAGCTATGAGCCATCGTATACAGCTACTGGGAACAGAACTCTGGTCCTCTGCAGGAGGTGTTCTTAAATATTGAGCTGTTTCCTCCATTTTAGAGTTCAAAACCTTTACTCAGGGTGTGGTGCACGTCTTTAATCCCAGCACTCGGGAGGCAGAGGTAGGTGGATCTCTGTGTGTTCGAGGCCAGCCTGGTCTACACAGTAAGTTCCAGGACAGCCAGAGAACAGAGGAACCCTGTCTTGAAAAACCAAAACCAAACCAAAACAAAAAATAAATGAAACCTTTACTTGTTTAAAGAAACTTTGCCCACTGTACGTTATTTCTAGTACTTCGGCTTCACATCCTTTAAAACCCTTTAGAGAGCTCACTAACATTGCCTCAGGGGATCAAAACACATTTATCTTTAAATTGTCTGCAAGCATGACATGTATGTGTCTCTCAAAGTATCAGGATTAAAACACTGCTGATTGCTCACCTCCTTAAACACTGTTTGAGGGAGAAAACGGGGGTAGATAAGGAAGACTTGTAAGTCTGTCCTTTACGCATCGAGCTTCGCCACACATCATTTGTGTAAGCTTGGGCCAGCCATGCACCATTGAGATCCCATTGATTCGTCTTCTGGAGGTGGGTTTAAAGTCTGCTGCCACTGAAGCCGAGGTCAGGGATGGGCAGCAGAGACGGGAACTGGAGTTCAAACAATGGAACTGAAAATATCATGCAAATTGTCAATGCCTCCGCTGGGCAGGACATATTTGTCACACATCTTCCTCTCTGACCTTCAGGGAGGCCTCAGACATTTTCACATGTGTGCACTTTAGAGCAGGAGAAACAAATATGGAAAGATCTAATCCCAAAGCCAGCCACAGTGCTGGATGCTTTGCTCGTGCATTCACGCACCACTAAAGAGCTCCTTGTTTTGTTTTGTTTTGTTTTGTTACCATATGTGATACATTATGTCTTTGGGGGTGGGGAGCGAGGATGCAGGAGAAACAAAAAACCCCACCCTCCCCCTTCTGACCCCCCCTCCCCCTGTCATTCATATCATTCACCAGAATTCATAGCCTGGTAGAGAACAAAACTAAACAAGGCCCCTGGCATCAAGGACTAATTTCTACACCATGGCTGCACCATCAAAAGTCAGCCAGAATCTTATCTCTGCCTTATATCTCAGCAGTTTGGAGTACCCGCTCTGATGAACCACTGAAGTCACAAAAGAGATAGTGCATTTGGGAGGACACTGTATCTTAGATGTTATAACCAAGGCAGGGAAACATTACTTCACCTAAAACAACGTCCCCAACCCCGCTGCCGCCCCGTCACATTTCTTGTGAATAGAACCCGCAGGGTGGCCATTTTCTCCTGTTCTGGCCAAAGACATGAGCACAGAAGTATGCTTGGCTCACGTTGTAGAGAAATCAGCCAGCTATGGTCGGCAGTACCTGTACCCCGAAACTGGAAAGTTAATGGAGGAGGGTCATGTGTTCCGGGCTAGCCTGATCTATCTAGCAAGATCCTGTCTCAAAACTCTTAAGAAAAATAAGAAAATGTTTAGGAAAAAGTATTTGTTGTCCTGACGGGAAACAGACTTAGCCGACCTGAGTCCCACACACTGCATTGGCTCCCACTTGCCCATTCTACTCCCCTTTCTTCTTGGATGGATGTGATGCCAGAGAAGAAGCCCTCATCCCATAGCATAAGAAAGTCAAGCACTTGGGCAAGGAAGCAGGAGGGGCAGTGATGTCTGGGTCCTGTATGACATGGAGCCTCCCTACAGCAGAGGGGCAGGGGTGTCTGGGTCCTGTATGACACGATGAGCAATCCTACAGCAGAGGGGGAGGGGTGTCTGGGTCCTATATGACATGGAGCCACTCTACAGCAGAAGGGGAGAGGTGTCTGGGTCCAGTATGACACCATGAGCAACCCTACAGCAGAGGGGGAGGGGTGTCTGGGTCCAGTATGACATCATGGAGCCACCCTGCAGCAGAGGGGGAGGGGTGTCTGGGTCCTGCATGACATCATGGAGCCACCCTGCAGCAGAGGGGGAGGGGTGTCTGGGTCCTGCATGACATCATGGAGCCACCCTACAGCACACACAGATTGACCCTAAACTTCAGTGCACACCAGGAAAGAGCCATTCTCTAACCCACCGAGGTCAAGTCTCAGTTCTAGCAGCAGAATGTACCCACCAATACAAATGTGACCCATTTCATCAGCAATGAAAGGACCATGACAATGACGAAGAGCTACGCGGGTGACTAGGTCCTCTCTGCAAATTCTACAGCTGTAAAGCTACAGACAGAATATGAAATGACAGTGAGCATTTTCCCTGAGAGTTTCCAGTTTCTACTGCCAACAGCTTTCACCGTCATCTCCAAGATGACTGACTGGTGTCTACCCGCCGTTGTTCCTAGATGCCATCTCTCTATTTGCACGATGCTCTACCAGTATTACAGGGTCCCCACTCCTCAGTGCCTGTCAGATCTTGGAGACCCAGTGCTTTAGAACATGTGCCTACAGATTAGAGGATAGGGAGCTGAGCCAGACGCTCCCCAAGACCAGCCTGTATGCTTGGAGTTGGAGGTGCAAAGCATCTGCAGACAAACCCCAGCAAGGTCGCATGAGAGAGAACAGATAGTGCCTGTCTAGGAGGAGACTAAGAATGCGACTTTCTCACCATGCAACCAGGAGGTGGGAACACTGCTTCTAGAGGTTGCTCTGATCACCACAGATCCTCTGAGAGCTGGATCAGGTGTCACTGGTAAGAGAGAGTGGTCATGAAGGTTTTACCCCAGTGCTCCATACTCTACCCAGGAGTGTTAGACATAGCATCTGCCGCTAACCAGGATCCCCGAGGGTGGTCCAGACCCTGTCAGATACCACAGAATCTTCAGAGAACTGGTTTATAGCATCTAGCAGAACCTAAGTGTTCCCGTGTTGTACTGACGTCAAGGATGGGAGACACCAGGCCTGAAAGCCAATCCACATTGCTTTTGAAGATAGCATGCAGCCAAAGTTCAAAACTGAGTCTGGCACGGGGACGAAAATAGGGAAGGAAAAGAATCTGTGGTTCCTTTCCATGACTGGACCCAAGGAAGAGGGGATGCCACCAAAGGAGCCTTTTGGTGGAGTACTTAGAGAAAAAAAAATGCAGAGAAAAATATATTTATTCATTCAACAAATAATGAATGTCGAATTGGTTGGGCCTGATGCATTGTCTTTGTCAGCATTTTAAAAAATCAGATTCTGTAGCTCATTCTCCAGGACACAGAGGGTTTTCTGCTGTCCGGGTTACACAAGGCAAATTCTCCTCTGGTCTGAGCCTCCCAGACGGCCAATTGTGACTCAGGGTGACCTCTCTCCTTCTAGAAATCCTTTCCCTGCTTTCTTCCATCCAATCTGCCCGCTAGTAAAAAGGCAGACGGGATGCATACTAATTCTGCTATTAACTTAAGCAAACAGGATGTAAATCTTTTGGTCATGAGGTCATCTCATCGTTTAGAAACAAGCATCCCCATGTCATGTGGCTCATGACTCCCCTCCTCCTTCCGCTACACCTGAGCTAATTACGTGACCTCTCGTCCTCCTCCTCTGATATTCTAGAACTATGTCCAGTTCTAGAACCGCACGCTCTTTGCTGGGGTTATCAGCATCGCTGCACTGAAGCACACGGGAAGGCGGCTCAGTCATCGCACGGCCATCCCTACCCAAGTGCTTCACCTGGCACTTACCTGTGACCTTCAAACATGACCTTCAAGGGCTAACTAGGGCTCCCAGGGCCCAGGCAGCTCCTGCATCACGAACCCCAGGCATTGAGTATTTATTGCTTAGTGAACAGATGCTCATGGGGATTCTGAGAGGAAGCCTTGCTGCCATCGCTCTTGCCAGCAACCTGGACCCAAGAGGCAGAGCCTCATGGGAATATCCCACTGACAAAGTCTGAGCTCTGAGAGCATCCTCTGGACCATCTCAGCCTTTCAGAGCTCTCCAGTCCACTCTCGGGGTAGCTTGGCTTGTACTGTTCTCCTGCAGCTTCAGAAGTCCACGTGTCTATTCATATCCCACTCAAGTCGACTTTATGATTTTTGGCAACGTCCAAGGCATTGGCAGAGGGATGCGAAGATTAATGAGAGATGGTGCATGCTCTCAAAAACTGATTTAAAGGTTTTTAAATATAACACGAGACAAAGTGAATTGCATCCCAGTGGCAGTCCTGGGGAGAAGCCGCGGGAGGACAGAGATTCGGGAACCTGAGTTACTGTGTCGCACGACATTAGGATGCATGACTCCACTGCAAATCACAGATAATTACGGCCTGCAGGAGGGGGAAGTGGATTCAATAGCAGGGTACAGAATATTCTACCAAATCTCTGGGAGGGCCAGGCATGGTGGCTCCACAGACAACAGCATCATCAGAATCACACACTGCAAAGATGTTCCGAGGAGCTGCCAGAGAGGGCACAGATTCTGCGATGCATCCTTCCAGCCGGTCCAGAACCACTCTCTGCTGCCTCTCTGCCTCTGCCTCTCCCCAGAGAGGACTGGGCACAGCCCTGCTCTGTTCCTCTCCAGCAGGCAGCTGCAAGTACGGGCTGGCTTTCGCTTTCTGCCAGAGACTAGATCATGTGCCATACCTTGGCCTCCAAGTTTTGGGAAACAATCATGATGCTTTCAGCTTTTTCTAATTAAAAGCTATCTTTTTTTTTTTTTTACAATCAGATTATGGACACACACTGAAGTGTTTTAAGATACTCAGGCCCATTGAACTAGTCTACTCCACTGATCAAGTTATACTGGCGACCCGGCTGTAGGGAGGAGATGTGCGATGTGATCGGTCCATTTTGGCTCATTTGTCCAAGTCCATTAATCCGATGAGATAATGGTTTTTAGCACATACTCCCGGCCTGCAGTCCCCTTTATTGCAGAACATTTCACAGTTTCCCTTAGTGAACTGATCTGAGCCTGGACACCCAGATTTAATCACGATATTTTCATCTGTGCCCAGGATTCTAAACAAGGCTTTACTGAAGGGCCAAATCTAACTATAAAGGGAAAGACTAATTCTTTTAAGTTAGAAGATAGTGTGGGGAAAAGGTAAATTTTATAACTTGTGTTTTCAAAAGGACAGCTGAGTATAATTTTTAGAGGTCTGTGGCTCATCTCACAAGAAGGACTCATTGGAAGCTATTGATGTAGAGGCAGTACCATCAGCTATGTGTTTCTGACAATAAGCAATAGAAAGACAATAAATATAATAATACAGAATTATTTGGGGCCAGGGAATAAAGAAGAAATCCTCCCATACATTTAACAGGCTGTCCTGGACCAGGTCTCTCAGGGAGGCCCGTATCCACTGACAAACACTCCCTTGATGTCCTCTGACCACCAAGTAAGACGCTCTGACTAATTAAGCAGAGCTTCAAAGCAAATGCTCAGGAAGCACAAACAATGATCTGAAAGCGTCACCGCGCTTGCTCTGAGTTTTAGACTCCTGTCATAGTAGGACTGTAGAGTACAAAGCACGGGTGTGCCCACTAATCCCTGATCCCATTTAACAGCCCTGCTGTAGCCGCAGGCACACAGGCAACTAGCCGGGGGCTACAGCTTTACCAGCAAGCCACCATCTAAGCTATAACACACTGTACGCCAGGCCAGGCTCAGCTGGTCAAGCATTTGCCACTGAGCCTGACAACCTGAGTTGGATTCCTGAGAGCCACATCATAGAAGAGAATCAATTCCCGTAAGTGATCCTCTGACCTCCACATGCCTGCACACACACACACACACACACACACACATGCATACACACATGTGTGCACATACATGTATGCACATGCATGTACACATAGGCACATGTGCACACACATGCACACACACATACATGTACACATACACACATGTGCACACCCACAGGCACACACACGCACCTGCACCCATGGATACACATGCATATGTGTACATAGGTACACACTAAATATAAAAGAAGTTTTAATTAAAAAAAGCGTATGTCATGAATGTGTCTTCAATCTGCCCACTTCTCTGCCCAGCGACGTCCCCTCCTTTCTCACAGACCCCTGGCCTTGTGCTCACACTTGCCTTTCTGGCGCCGGACACATTGCCCACACTCAGAGCCATCCCCATCCAGTGATCAGAGTCTTCTGGAATACTGGTCTTCTCCCACGCCCTCCCTGTGTGGATATTTGGATTCAGACTAATCTGGTTTAAAATTTTGTCTTCCTCACCTAATAGGAAAGTCTTGAGAAAGTTACTCAACCCTCTATGCCTCGGAATCTACATTTTTAAAATGAGAAATAATGCTTTTAAACATGGAGATTACAGATTAAATGAGAAAATGTGTTGTAAGCGCCTAGAGCAGCCAGCACACAGTAAATCACTGGGTGAGTTTCTCCATAATCATTACCAAGAATTAAAGTCTTTTGGGTAGATCCTCAGTCAAAGGAGAATTCTAATATGAAGAAGCTTTCTTCCTTTCCTTCCTTCCTTCCTTCCTCTTCCTTCCTTCCTTCCTTCCTTCCTTCCTTCCTTCCTTCCTTCTTTTCAAAATAAGAAATAAGAGAGGACGGGGGCGAAGGGTTATTTGTGCACTGGAGGAGTGCCTTGTAATGAATGACACCCTTGGACTCTCCTAAAGGGAGAAAGGGGTTGTTTACTCCTCAGAGAAAACCTTGTGCTGATGCAAAGTGAGAAAAGAAGCCATGGGGTGCAGGGGAGACAGCAACATCTGAGCACCAGGAAACACTGTGTGGGTACTCATCCATATGTGTCCACTCACATCTGAACGTTGCAGGTACTCATCTATACGTGCTCACCTACGTCTAAACACTACATGGGTACCCACCTGCATGAGACCACCTACGTCTGTTTGACACCTGCCGTGTGCTGCGTGCCCCTGGCTGGCAACAGTGGGAAAAGAGTTAAGCTCTGCACTTAGAAAAGCTTCCATTTTATGAGAATGATACAATGTGTATATATGATAATACAAATTTACTGTGCATCCTTTAAGACCTGCAAGACTTCCAGAGGGGCAGAAAGGGTGGGAGGAAGATGAAGGGAGAAGCGAGGCCATCCAAAAGTCAGGTTTGTGACAGTCTCGGATTGGGACAAGTCCTGGCTGAGGAGATGCAGATCGGGTATCCAGTGGGTCAGGGCTTTGCGTGGAGGTTTGGACGAGAATGGCCCTCAGCAGCTCACAGGCTTGTGTTCTTGGTGCCTGTCTAGTGGAGCTGTTTGAGAAGGCTTGGGAGATGTGGCCTTGCTGGAAGAGACACATCACTGGGGATAGGCTTTGAGGTTTCAAAATACTCATGACATTCCCAGTGTGTTCTCTGCCTCCTGGCTGGGGATGAAGATGTGAGCTCGCCACAGTTCCTGCTGCCATGTCTTGGCTCTGCCGTTATGAACTCTAGTGCTTTGAAACTGTAAGTCCAGTTGAAATGCTTTCTTTATGAGCTGCCTTGGTCATGGTATTTTGGCACAACAATAGAAAAGCAACTGATACACCTTGTATGGGAGGCATTGGTGTGGACCAATAGCAAGTCTCCCACTACATGCTCTAGAGCGTATGTTCATCTCAGGTACCCTCTGGATTGTGGGCCTTTCCAGGTCCAAGTTGAATTCATTCCCCAAGACCAGGAACCCTGTTCACCCACTCCTGATGGAAATCACGGGAGGGCTCCGGCTGGGCCTGCAGGACTCCTCTATGCATTCCCTTCCACTCGACCAACCAAACCCCACAAAAGATACGTGAGCCTGTTGGAAGGACAGTAGAGGTCAGGAAGGATTTTGTAAAGAGCTATGTTCCCATGGCCTCAATCAACTGTGTATATATGTATTCTTGTGTCACATGACAGGGTAAAGTCTCAAAAAGGAACAAGAGGGTCCAGGACCTGTAGAAGTGCATAAAGTAAAAAGAAAGTGAATCCAGAGGGAAACTCACATGTCCCAGGTGTGAACACAGATCAACACAAGCAAGAGAAGGCACAGCTGGAAGGCAATAAGGAGTACCAAAAAGTTGTGGGAAGAGGGTGCCTGTATCTGCTCATTTAGCCCAGTGCTAATAGAGCAACTACCATGCGCTGGGTTCAATGATAGCTACAAAAATATATCCCGGAACAGAGAGAAAGACCCCGCCCTTGTGGAATTATTTACAGGGAGACAGATAAGGAAGGGGTGGCAGGGACATATCTAAGCAGGGTTAGGGGATTGAGAGTCATGGATACCATGGTGGGTACCATTTTAGACAGCAGTGTTTTTTATAGGGTGTCCTTTAGAAGAGAGAGTTGGAGGCTGGAGAGATGGCTCAGTGGCTGAGCGCCAACTGCTCTTCAGGGGACGCACATCTGATCCCCAGCCACATGATGGCTATTATTTCAGTTCCAGGAGATCTGACCCTCTCTTCTGGCCTGCCTCTGTGGGCCCCAGGCACACGAGGTACACAAATGTGCACGCAAGCAAAACACCAGTCTACAAAATGGAAAAGATAAAGAAGAGAAGATACTTATTTGCTTGATGAAGGCATGCAGGCCTCTGGGAGATCGGTGTCCTTGGGTAATGTTATGAACACAGACAAAGACTGGCAGGGAGCAAGGCCATTTACAAGAGAGACTTAGTAAGGCAGAGGGCAGGGGAAATGAGGCAAGAAGCCAGAGGCCGTGGGACACCCCAAAGTCCTGCTGAGAGGACAAAGTGATGCTTGCAGAGACACTGGTGTCTTCGACAATCAGACAGGGCACCGATAACTGGAGAGCCATTCAGTCTAGCACTGAGGGAGAAAAGCAAATACCATGCAAAAGCTGAAGAGTGGGGGGCGCCAGAGACAGGAGAGGAGTTCATTGGAATTCTCCTTCAAGGTGTGCAGCCCCCAGGAGGGGAGAAGAGGCAGGACAAAGGAAGATTACAGGCTTGGACCAGGACACTTGCTAAGGTTAGAATAAAAGAGACAAGTAGTGACCAGGAATAGGGGCGGGGGAGGGGAGGGGCGGCCCACGCCTGAGGTGTCTATATAGACAGAAGGACTGAGACTGTTTAAGAGCGTGCTCACTCAGAAGGGTGGCGGCAGAATGTTGGCCACTGGCAGAGGAGGGACCCAGCAAGCCAGAGAGATGAGTCCGCACACAGGATGATAAGAGACAAGCAAGCTCCCTCTGGGAAGCTGAGTCACTGTCTAGTGGAAGAAATGAGTACTTAGCAAGAGAACCCACAGTGCTCAGTCTCGGCACCCTCAACAGTGTGTGCTCACGGCCAGTCGATCCATTAAAGCAGGTCCAAGTCTACTTCTTCAGTCTGTTCATCTGGCAATCCTCGTTTTCAAGTGTGGTTGGCTGATAAGTATGTCAGATTCAGTTAGCAGGGCCTTACAGATGATGACACCTCTCTGGCACCACAGCCTGGGCTCGAACCCACTAACATTCACCAGCTCCAATACTTGAACACACTGCTTAACCTCCCCAAGCCACAGAGTCTTCACTGTAAAATGGAAACGACAATTCTATCTGCCCTCGTAGAGTTATTACAAATATTTAAAAATCACCCAGAAAAGGGTCTGGCCATGAGCACTGTAAGAATATTTAAAATAAAAGCCTTCTAAGACAGGTCTTATTATTCCCGTCTTAATGAGATGAGGTCCTGAGAATTAAGCCTATGGCTCTCAAATTTCCTATTTTAAACCTGACCCTCAGGTGATCCCGTCGAGAGACAGTTCTTTGAGATCCGCCTGGACCAGGACACAGGGCCCTGGGGAATGGGAGTGCCTTCCCTTTAAGAGACCACCACATAAGGAACCAAGGATAAAGTAAATTTGTGACAAATGGCTAATCTTCAGACCCCAAGGTTGATAGTGCCTGCAAGGTGAACTTGCCGAGTCCCAGAACCGGGGGATGCAAATGCTAATTGCTTATAAACACGCAGTGAGCGGTATGTTGTTACCACCACCAGAATGGGCTAAGGTTTTTCCAAGATCCCACAGCAAGGGGAACCCAGAGCCGAGATCGGCAGCTACGTGTACACGCCCTGGAAGCATGTTGTCTACTCTCTGATCCATGCAGCGCCTCCAAGGCTCCTCTGTGCCGAGGCTCTGCCTCCCAGGTCATTTCCACACACACCGCCATGCGTGCTGCCAGCAGTGTCTTCACTTCTGACGTGTGTGTCCTTGCTGTGGAATCCAAGTCACATCACACACGCACACACGCACACACACGCACACATGCACACACACACATAAACACACACACACACACACACATACACACACACATACACACACACATACACACACACACACGCACATATACACACACACACACATACACACACGCACACACGCACACACACGCACACATGCACACACACACACGCACATATACACACACACACATACACACACACGCACACACACACACACGCACACACACACATATACACACACACACACACACGCACACATAAACACACACATGCACACATACACACACATACACACACGCGTGCATAAACACATACACACACACATACACACACACATACACATACACACACACATACACACACACGCACACACACACACACGCACACATAAACACATACACATACACACACTCACATACACATATTTACATATACCCCCCACATACACACACACATATACACATATAGCTATATACACACATAAGACACACATACACTGACATATACACAGATACACACATTCACAGACATACACAGATAAGCACATACACAGACATACATACAAACACACATAAATAGACATATATACAAACACATAGACACATACATATACACATATATACATGCATATGTGAATATGCACATACACACATCCATAAACAAACATACATACACAGACTCATGCACACACTCACAGACACACACACACACCGACCTTCTAATGAATCCCATTGCAGGGTCTGAGGCTGAGCGTAACGCATTTGGTTTTGGTTTGTTTAAGTCTTTAATGGTATCTTGTACGTATCTTAACTTCCTGACTCCTGCAGTATTTTGAAATGTCAGCTGAGGTGATTGATTTGTTCTCTCCTCTCAGAGAGTTGCTGGGGCTGCACAGTGCAGTACGCTCACAACTGAAGAGAGAAGCCTACCGGATGGGCTCTCTCTGTGAGCAGCTCCTGTCGCCACCCTGCATCCCTGCCTGGCAACGTCAGCTACACCCGCGGCTTTCTACAGGCTGGTCTGTACGCTGAGGATGCCGCTGCAGGTCTGCAAGGGAGAAGGGGTTGATGGGTCACGTGCAGCCGAGGCGTGAGCAAGCTTGCTGGGCTTTGGGATTTAGGAAGAGCAGTCTTACTAGGGATTCAAGGTTGCACAGGCTCAGGGTGTCACCCATGAGAGCTAAGGCAGCCCGACTTGCAGATTCACTCCCCAGCATTCCCACCCAGCAGCGGGTGACCCTGGTTTTTTATTAGTAAATTCTGTTCTTTCACGGTTTCGTACATGTCCACATGTAATTTGGTCACATACCGCCCCCCTCCTCTGTTTTCTCCCATTTTCCTCCTGTACCAGCACCCCAAACCAATAAATCTTTCTCTATTTACTAGTTTGGGTTTTTGTTTCATATGCCACGGAGTTTAATCAGGGAAGTATGTATGACCCCGAGTTTGGAATTACCCATCAGAGCCTGGTGAACTTAACACGGGGTACACATTGGACACCACGCTTTGCCCTCTCCAACAGATCAGCAAGTCCCTGCCCCGTTCCAAGCCTGACTTCTGTGGGCCCAGGGCCCATGGGCAGCTGCTGTGAGTTCATATTGCCATATCTATCTGGGTCCTGCTTAGAAGACGGTATTTTGAAGACTTTCTCCCTGTCCCAGGCTCTTACAGTCTTTCTCCCCTCTCCCCAAATGTTCCCTGAGCCTTAAGGGGCGGTGAAAATGTCCCACCTAGGCCACGCCCCCAACCACCTTTACTCTCAGCCTCTTGTATGGCCGGAAGCCATTCAGCTCTGTTCAATGTGGGGAGAGGGTTCTCTGTTTAGTGCAGGGCAGCCTCTGTCTGTATAAACAGATTTAGAAGGTGGCTTGATGTGCTCCCAGTTCAGTCAAGCAGCCACCTTAGCCCGCACCTTCAGCCATGAGTAACCCTGTTCACTTAGAAAGCCAGCTCCTCACGTATACAGGCTAATCTTACAGAGTTCTTAGGGGTTAACTGACCTTGCACATAAAGTATTACAACCCGCCTGGCACAGAGCATTAAAACACTACTCTGGGAACATAGGCTGGAACAAACACTACAGAAATCAGTATGGAGGTTCTTTTTAAAAATTTATACCATGAGTTGGAAAGCACAGAAGTCAGGCTCTTCCTAGGACCCGAGTTCAATTCCCAGCACCCATGGCAGCTGCTCACAACCGCCTGTTACTCCAGCTGCAAAGATTGGACAACGCTGACCTCCACAGGCATCTGCACTCATGTACACAGAGAGAGAGAGAGAAAGAGAAAGAGAAAGAGAAAAGAGAAAGAGAAAGAGAAAGAGAAAGAGAAAGAGAAAGAGAGAGAGGGGGAGGGAGAGGGAGAGAGGGAGGGAGAGAGGGAGGGGGAGAGGGAAAGAAGATACACAGAGAGAGACACACACAGAGAAAATTTAAATACTAAATAAAGTATATTTAAGAAATCAAAATAGAGCAGCCTTGTGCTCTGGGCGCACTCGCATGTGAAGGAATCCGCCCCAGCACAGCATGGAGGCGCTTGTACACCCATGTTTCCTGTACACCCATGTTCCCTGTACGCCCATGTTCCCTGTACACCCATGTTCCCTGTACGCCCATGTTCCCTGTACGCCCATGTTCCCTGTACGCCCATGTTCCCTGTTCGCCCATGTTCCCTGTACGCCCATGTTCCCTGTATACCCATGTTCCCTGTACATCCATGTTTGTTTCCTGTACACCCATGTTCCCTGTACACCCATGTTTCCTGTACACCCATGTTCCCTGTACACCCATGTTTGTTTCCTGTACACCCATGTTTGTTTCCTGTACACCCATGTTCCTGTTTCCTGTACACCCATGTTCCCTGTACGCCCATGTTCCCTGTACGCCCATGTTCCCTGTACGCCCATGTTCCCTGTACGCCCATGTTCCCTGTACGCCCATGTTCCCTGTACACCCATGTTCCCTGTACGCCCATGTTTACTGCAGCACCGGTCATAGTAGCCATGGCATAGGCTAGGCAAGTTGCCCAGCAACATGTTAATAAATAGAGAAAATGTGGTATTTGTAAATGATAGAGTACTTCTCAGACACAAAGAAAAACAAAATTATGGCATTTTTAAGAAAATTGAACTGGCCATGCTAAGCAAAATAAGCCAGACTCAGGAAACAACATCACGTGTTTCTCTCATGTGGGAAATCGAGATTGTTTGTAAAGAATATGAAAGAGGAAGGGACTGTATTTGGGAAGAGAAGGAGAGCAGTTGGGAGGCGTCTGGGAAGACAGGAATGAGGGGTGAATATGGTCAGCGTACCTTATATCCACGTTTGAAAACGTCATAATGAAACCCATTGCTTTACACAATTAGAATACTCTAGTAACAAAGGGAGCACATCAGGCAACTGCAGACCCTGACAATGTGCCCTTTGACACTTGATTTTTCCACATTCTCTACAAATCATTTCATAATAAATAATTTCATTAATTCTATGAATAATTGGTTATAGGTGTTGACGACTTTGAAGTACTTAACTCCTGCTTTCCTGTTCCTGGCAAACTTAAAAGTTCGAAGCCCGTCACTGGCACAGGGGAGTTGTTGATTCTTGTCCACTTTGCCAACTGCTGCTGTTTGTACATCTTTACCTAGGAACAGACAAAGTCCTAAAACTAACCTGTAATAGTCACTAACCCGGAAGTCCTCACGTTTGAGGAATCACTGTGAAGCCCCAGAACCCACTCACATGCAGGAGCCCATTCCACTGTAACTCAAGCCAGCGAGAGGCAGGAAAGCACAGCACAGGCAGACTGGGTCACTCCTGGGACACCTCTGCCAGCTCCTGTAATTAAAGGCTGTGGCAGTTACCCAGGGAAGGCAGAAAGAGTCTCATCAGCAGCAGAAGGAAACGTGAAACTCTTTTAGAATTTGAGTAGGGTGAGCAGGAGAGGGCCGTGTATCCATTTGCTTTACAGAATACACGGCTGGCTGGCGTGATTTCTTTTCCCGTTGCTGTTGCTAATAAAACAGACTCTGACGGAAGCAACACAAGGGAGAAAAGTTCATTATGGTGTGTAGTTCAGCGAACAGTCCACCATGGCAGGGTAGCCAAGGAGACACAGCTGGCCACGTGGCAGCCACAGTCAGGAAGCAGAAAACAAAGAATAAGTATTATGAGTCGGTGTCCTTACTCCGTTTACACAGCCCGGGATCCCAACTAGGGGATGGTGCCACCCAGAGTGGACAGATCTTCCGACTTCAAATCATGTAACTAATGAGCCCACACAGGCACGCCCCGAGGTCCGTGTCCACGGTGATCTCCATCTAGGTTCTGTCAAGCTCACGATGAACCCTAACCATCACACTGGCCTAATATTTCTTTTAAATGTAAAATACTATGGATGGAATCAGAGTTGACTGTCCCAGAAACACACACAGACCTTAACTGAGCTTTCACCATAAACTCCTAACAGTCTGTGGCTGTGTTCTTACATTGCTGTCAGAGCTAAGCAGCCTTTGTTCCTCAAAGATCTCCACGAGACAGTGCTCCTGTGCAGAGTTCCTGAGATGGAGGGTCAGGGGCCTCGGCTCCCTCAGCCCTGCTCCAGAACTCTCTCCAAGCCTCTGCTGGTTCTCTGGCTACCAGCAGAATGGCCCCTGTCTTCATGGCCATTCTGTGTACCTGTGTCCCAATGCTCCGTTTTATACAGACAGGGTAGTATTATTCTAGAGATCTTAGGCCCTGTCTGATCTTATCTTAATTCACTGGACATACTAGTCTTTGTATCCACATGCCAGAGCACCTGAACTTAGCACTTAGCGCTTCAGTATCTGAGTGTCGGAATATATAATTCAATCCCTATCAAGTAATCTTCTAGAAAAGAGCCCTGAGGGCAGAACAGGACCCAGGGAGATTTGCATATTCTATCCACTAAGCACATCCAAAGGCACACCAGCATTTTCCAAACAATGAGCCTCGTTATAGGACTAAAAAAGGAAATTAAACAAGCCGGTGTTTCTTCATCGTAGGTCACTTGTGAATCTGTTTTCAAAAGTGACCCCTTCTCGTCCACTCTTGTGCCTGGAATACCTCTCTGAAAATACAATCGGATGTCAAGAAGTCCAACTGAGAACAGCCAAAGACATTTAAAACGTGGTCCTTGTCTGTTATCAACCAAGAGAATAAATTCCAGGCGGGCCAATGTGCCTCGCTGACTGTCCATCATCCCGGTTCTCGCCTGGTCTCTGGGAGCTCTCAGTGGTGGCAATGCTGACCGACTCAGAACCAGGAGCAGAGGGGCCATCATTATTAGCACAGGAGCTCAAGGCAGGCGGCTGGCATCCCACCAACGCGGTTTGAATGAGGTTGTGCACTCTGGTGCAGGCTCTGGTTGATCCCTGGCAGCGCGGGTCGAATTGGGAGGAAACAACAGCCCGCCAGTGGCTGGTTCATGTGTGGAAGAAAACCGAGATGGAGCCGGGCTCCGGAGCTGCTCATGCTGCTGCAGTTAATCGGAGCCACAGCTGCTGCCAGGGGCGCATCAGCGGGCCGGGCCTGGGCCTCCCGCGGGCCGGCAGCGCTGTGGTTTGTCGCCCTGCTAATCCACCTGGGCGCACCCCCTGCGTGACGGAGCACGAGTGAAGTCAGGGCAGTAGCTGTACGCTTCCTTTCCAACAGATGCTGCTTTCCTGAACGCCTGACTTTGCGATTAACTCTGGCTTATTTTTTGCCATATGCCTTTCCCAAAGCCGCTTTAGCTCCTGGTGCAAGCTGAGCACGGGTGATTTCTTTAATCCCCGCGCTGTGGGCTCCCGGCAGCTTGCTTCACGGCAGCATCTGCACTTGGCTCCTGGCCTGTCTCCTTTGGCCTGGCTAGAACAACTGCAGGCCTATTTGTCCAGACCGGCTCATTATAGGTTTAACCTGTGGACTCACAGCAGCCGCCACAGGGCCACCGCCTCTATTCAGAACTGGAGCCGATCAGAAAATATCCTTAATAGGACCACCCTTGTGGAGTCTCCTTCAGACCTGGTGTGGAAAGGAGGGGAATGAACAGCCACAGAGCAGGGAGCCACAGAGCCAGCCCAGGGCGGGCACTAAAACAGAACCGGAGCTAGCCTCGGGTATGAAGCTAGAAGAGGTGGAAGCTGTTATATGAATTTTGGTGAGAAACAAGTGTTAAATAAATTATCTGAGACCAGATGGGGACCAAGTCTGTTTGTTTGTTTGTTTGCTTTGTGTTTCAAACGTCTACTCAATCCTTAACCAGCTCTTCTGGGCTCATAGGGTAGGCTGGCAGAAGTGGATTGGCACCCTCCTGTTAACAATGGGGATTTGCAAGGAAACTTCCTGAGCATTGAATTCTACATTCTTAAGGCCCAAACACATCCACAAGAAACAGCTATTTATCTGGGGGAAGTTGGGAGGGGAGGGAGGGGAGGAGGGGACCTGGGATATATTCTATAAATTGTATGAGAGAAATAAAAAAGAAAGAAAAGAAAGAAATAAAAAACTGCTACTTACCAGGGTAGAAGACTAAGTTCAGGCCAGCAGTCTGCAAAACCAGCCTGAGGGCCCCTTGTGGCTGTTCTTTGAAGCCACGAGGAGGCTCATTGTTTTGCTGGGGAGATGCTACCGGGTCCTAAGGGCTTGCCCTGTGAGCATAAGGACCTGAATGCAGTCCCTGAATTTATATTTTCAAAATCCTAGTGGACTGGCCAGCCAGCCTAGCCAATCGCCAGCTCCCAGCCAATGAGCAGAATCTCAAAAGGCAGAGTGGACGGGAAGGCTGCCAGAGGCCGACCCTGGCCTCACACAACAACAAAGAAGGTTCGTTTTCTTTTGCATTCCCACAACAAGACACGAGCATGCGTGAACATGCGTGTACACAAATGCACCTGCACAGATGTACGCGGAAGTACAGCTGCATTGAGAGAGCAACAAAACATGCACCAAGAGGAGGTGTGTCTGTCTCCCCACCACACTGGACTCAGGGGAAAGCTACCAGCGATTCGATTGGTCTTTCTGGTGAAACCCTGAAAACCGAGAAGACTGAGAGCCAAGGAGCCGTCCATAGAAACCCAAGTGTTCCTCTTTCATTCAGCAGCAGTGCATATTCTGTCTAGAAAGCACACCGAAGGAGACGAGGGAAGAAAGGAAACATGGAGGAGAGGCTGTGGTTCCCCTGGAGAGGGCTGGGGTGTTTCCAGATCTGAATCACTAGGACAGGCCCCTGCGGGCTCTGCTGAGTGATCCCTCCCTCTGCCCTCCCTGGCGTGGAGGCACACAAGCTCACAGAAGAACGGAGTGTCTGAGATGTCTGAGACAGAGTCCGCAGCTTCTCTGGGGTCTGTGAACCAGGCAGAGGCATAGTGAGAGACAAAACAGGATGGAAATATAACAATGTTCTGGCAAAGCTTTCACAAGCAAAGAGAAAATAAAATCAAAACACTTTATTTCCAGGCACCATGCTCTTTCCTACCCAAAAGGTTCCTATGCTTTTGTTGTTGTTTCTGCTAATAAATCGGGTTTACAACAGCCTACAAAAACCCCGAGATGGTGAATTTCTTTTCAGACCACACACTAGTGAAGCCGTTTGCCGACTCCTCTAATCAGTTTCTGAAGGCAGCTTCTCTCACCCAAGGGTCTCAATTTCAGCCGAGCTCTGGACTCCGCGGGAGTATACTGGTGCCTGGGCCCGCCCTCCACGCAGTCTGACATGTAGTGGGCTCTGTGCAGTTGCACGTGGCAATGGATTTTTAATGATTGTAATACATGCTTGTCATAGATGTGCTTTGGCGTCAGCCTGATTGGATCTGGATCAACCAAGAGGCATGAACCGGGGACATATTTCCTGGAGGACTAACAGGGAGAGGAGGCTGTCTGCCAGAGTAGGCGAGGCCTCCCAGGAAGTCCAGAAATGAAGAGCTCTGAGAGAAAAGCAGTGCTGCCTTTGGGTGCCCACCTCCACTCTGTGCTGGTCAGGGCATCTGCCCTGCTGCTGCCTCTTCTGTAGCCACCATCCTTCTCCGACACAGCCCAGCTCCTCCGGCCTTCCAATGCGGACTGGAGATCAGCTGCCACTGCTGAACTATCCGACCCACATTGCATAAGCCCATCTAAAAATCCCCTTTCATTCCATCAGCTCTGGCCTCCGGGGAATCCTGACTAATGCGCACTCCAAGCTGAGGTCAGCGGGAGACAGCCTCACACCAAGTGAGGTGTGAGATGCAGTACGGAGAAGGAGCCCATATGCCACAGGGTGAACCAGGGCAGACCCTGTTCCCTGATGCCCAATCTCACAGCCCAGTAGCCTCTGGGCCACACAAATCAAAACTAAATGAAGAGCTGGGGAAATGTTGGAAGGTAATGGGAAGACAAACGGAAGGCTCACTGAACTGTGGAACCTCCAAGGGAGGGCGTCCCTCACAGGGTCTCCCCACAGTTCTCCAGCACTCCCAGCCTTCCTGTGGCAAGCTCCTCCCCACAGGCTTGCTTTTTAGAATGTCAGCAGCAATCTCTACCTGGTCCAGGGAAACACCCATTTCGTCTCCCGGATCCTCCCCACCCCCACCTATATACCATGTTCCAAATCTGAGTCCCACTGTCATGAGAGACACGTGTGAAAGGCAGGTGGGTGGATGCCCCTAGCTTCTATGTCTCTGCACTTGCTAGGTGGAGAAAAGGGACTTGGTCCCACAAACAAGGGGCACCCTAGATATACAATGGTCCCAACACTGAAGGCACAAAACATGAAAAGGACTGTGGCATACAAACACAGTACTCTGGAAATCCTAGCTGCCCCACTGGCCCCCGACTTATAACTCTGGACTGAATCCATAGTAAATAAATAAATAAATGGAATTGGCTCTCTTTATCCACCCCACAAAGCATCTATCCTAATCCTGGAAGCATTAGGAGTCACCACCTAGCTCAGAACAATGTCTTCCTCATTGTCCTGCCAGCAGGAAGTCCATGGTGTGGTTCACCTGTGAAATGTCCTCAATGGGATGTCACCTGTTGAAAGCTTGCTTTCCCAGGGTGGGTTGGGGAACTTCTAGAAGCCTGAGGATGTGATACCTAGCAGGAGGAGGTAGGTAAGTGGGACTACATCCTCCCCCTGGCTGCCTCCCTTGTTCTTGCTCTGTTTCCTGTCTTTCATGAGATGAGCAGCCTTCGTCACTGGGACCTGCTTCCCTCCTTGATTCTATGCCTCACCAAGGACCTAGACCCCCTGCAGCCAACACTGCTACCTGGGATCTGTACCTAGAGTGAAGACTAAGCTCTCTTCCTGTCTGTTGTTTATACCAGGTATTTTGCCACGGTGACACGGAAGTCTGGCCAATGCAGAGCATCTGAATCATGGACGAGCTTTATCAGCTCTCCTGCTGCCTTCGTCCCCCTCTCCTCAGCTGGTGCCTGGTTATATCTTCTGTCCAAGCAGGTGCTACTTCCGCTGACACATATCCTGCCTTGTTCTTCCCTTGGTAGCTTGAACATCTTACAAACTCCCGTGGCACCTGTGTTCACTTGTCCATGGAAGCAAACTCTTATGGTTGCAAATATCTGCTTTGCATTAGTTACCGTGATAAAACACCATGACAAGGGAACTTACAGAAGGAAGGTCTGATTTGAGCTCAGAGATCCAGAAGGATGAGTCCATCACGACAGGGAATTGTAGCAGTAAACGCCAGACATGGCGGTGGGAACGGCTGAGAGCTCACACCTCAAACCTTGCGCACATTGGGAAGGGTATGAGGCTTTAAAACCTCAGCACCTTCCTCCAGTGACACACTTCCTCCAACAAGACCACACTTTCTAACCCTTCCCAAGCAGCACCACCTGGAGACCAAGTATTCAAATGCCAGAGCCTACCGGGTCATTCTCAAACCACCATCCCGCCTCACGAGGCTGGTTTGGACCTCCTTAAACGTAGATGACAGTGTCTGCTACTGAGGACACACAGCATGATGGAGTGTTAACACTGCTGGTGGCCACGAAAACGTGCACACGTGATAACAGAGTATGCCCATGTGTTGACATAGAAGGTATTGGTAAGAATGGGCACAGTTGTATCATTTGTAGCACCCTTCCTTGGAAACTAGAAGCTTAAAATGTATTCAGGAACCTCTGTTCTTAAGATGGGAGGCCACACAACAATAAAAAGGGAAGATATGAACTTTACAAATGAAATCCTGAGAGAAAAAGTCATGTCATAGAAGACTACTTGAAGCATGTCATAATTCATATACAATTTTAAAACACATACTAAAACGATAGCTTTGGGGACACACCCCCACATCATGAGCTCTGTTGGTTTGTGGGGGCTACTGCAACCGGGTCTCACAGCTGGGTGACTTATGCAACAGAAACTGATTATCTCATAGCACGATTAGTTCTCCCTGAGGCTGCAAGGACAAGGGGCTGCGGAAACTGAGGGCCAGACAGGGAAACGGACTGTGGTGAGTGGTCACCCTGGCTCAAGTACTCAGACCTTCGATTACCACCTCTCCTCTCCCGATATGTCGGAGGAAGATGGGGGAGCCTGGAAATTCAAAGAGCAATCGCTCCTGAATCCTCATGGTTAGGTACTAAGTTCTGTTCTCATCACTGTAACAAAATGTCTGACAGAGACAATGGAAGGGAAGAATGTTTTGTTTGGGCTTATGGCTTCAGAGGGATTCAATCCCTCATGCCAAGGAAAGTAGGATGGAGTGTCTTCCACCATAATAGCGTGAAGCAGAGGCTTGTTCGTGATACAGACCAGGAGACAGAGAGTGCAGGCTGGGACTGGGGGCTAGGGTAAGCTTCAAAGACCTGCCCTTGGTGCCCTGATTCCTCCAGATAAGCCCCACCTCCTAAAAGCCCTAGAGCCTTCAAAATAGCACCCTCAGCTGGGGACTGGTATTCAGAACATGAGTGGGGATATTCCAGATTCAAACCATACAAGGTCCTGAGTTAGCTGAGCAGAAAGAAATACTCAGATGTTTACAGCCTTCAATATCTTATAGGAAAAAATCAATATTTGAAGAATTTAAGTGTGGACACATAGCGGTTTATAACTACTAGAACCGTCATCAAAGGGATTGGCCCAGGTGCGGTGGGCAGCCCTGAATGATTGCAGTGACTGCATATTCTTTGTGACCAAAGTATATAAATAATAAACTGGAAGGATCTAGGAAAAACGGGGTGTGGTATGGCACATCGCTAGGGTGAGGGCGTCTAATCAGCCTGCCTAATCCACAGGGATCTCCTCTGTTCAGGAATTGTCGCCTGGTCCTTAGAAGTGGCTCTTCTCATCAGATGCATGCCAGATGTCCCACAGATGTCACTGATGCTGATTAGATGAGGAGCAGGCATTGCCGAGGCTTGACATCACGGTACAGACAAGGAACAGGGACTGCGAAGAACCCGGCTCTTCAGCTCAGTGGTTCTGCAAGATCTGAATTTCAGTGCTATGGGTAAGCACATTGCATTTCTTGGATAAGTCGAAATCTAGACACAGAGGAGATAGACAGATATACATAAGAAGTAAAATAGATAAAGAGAGATGACGGATAAGTGATAGAGTCAGAGGTGATAGACAGACAGATAATACACAGATAGACAGATAGATAATAGATAGATAGAGAGATAGATTGATAGATTGACAGATAGATAGAAGGGAGATAGACAGACAGACAGATAATACGTAGGTAGATAGATAGATAGATAGATAGATAGATAATAAGTAGACAGACAGACAGACAGACAGACAGATAACATGTAGGTAGATAGACAGATAGATAGAAGAGAGATAGACAGAAAACACGACTGAATGAGGCAATAAGAGTTGGCCAAAAGAAAGACAGCTCTTTCCAGGTGCTTGATCTAGGTCCTTCCTGAGAGCTACACTGAGTTCATATCCATGTGGGTGTTAGAAAAGGTCCCTGTATCCTCAAACATGCTTTGTCCTTGTATGAGGTCAAGTTAGATCCTGTATGTGCAACCACAGGGACCTGACTAACATAGCTTAGCAGACGGCAGGAGCAAAGCACAAAAGAGAAAGGGACGGATTTCGCGGTAACAGGTGGCAGGGAGGGTGCGCCCAGCCCGGCTCCCCAGCCTCTCCCACACGCTTACCTCTACATCCCACTCAGCAGACACAGTTCCAGTTTTCTCTTTCTTTTTTCCGACACAGAATGAGACACAAATGAAAGAAACAAAACATTCTAAATTATTAGTCTCTGCCAAATGGAGCTGGACGGCCTCCAGCTTCCCACTCAGCCACCTTCGAGCAGCTGTCCCCAAGAGCGAGTGGGAACTGCTAAGCCAGTAAGAATTCTGCTTTGGGAGCGAACACAAGCTGCTCCTGGAGACAGGACGATGGTGGGACATCGAAGCAGTCAAGGGCGTAGAAAGGGGTTTTTGTGGCAAAGTTAAAGAGGCAGAAGAGAGGCCAGTGTGGGAGCAGAGCCACCCAAAACCTTCTTTAATCTCAGGCAGACTGAATTACCATTAAAGGAGTTGATACAATTTACAGCTAAGAAAGAGGAAAATACAAATTCCTCCATTGGCGTGTCTCCATGACTACCAGGTGTCCCATGCTGACAACAGCTCTCCATTAAGTAGAGAGCACCATTCGGAATTTCATTGATCCTGCCCAGGGCCCAACTCTAGCTATGTCTTCTCTAGCCTGATGCGTGGTTTTGAGTTAGCTGTAAACATGCTTTGGATTACACCTGAGTTGGGCAGACTGCTAAGTTGATCAGAATTGGAACTGTACCCTGGGAACAACCTCGTAACTGTTGAGCCCAGAGGGAGGCATTTCATGTGAAAGACATGAAATCCTTCTCCTCAAGAGGGAGAAAACTGAAAAGCTACTTTTCCACCCCAAAATTCAGAAGAGAATCTCCCCTACTACAGAATGACTAGCACAGTGACACGAAGAAAGGGGCAAGCGTACCCAAACTGAACAGAGAGCTTCAACTCCCAGCAAAGCAGGACTGGAGGTCACCCACTCTCTACAGTGCAACCCAGAGGTGCACCCTTCCTCACTGCTCATGGGCATACCAGCATCACAGCATCGTCACTTCAGTTAGAAGACCTGGGATCACTGGGTGAGCTCACTCCTGTCTAGTATACATGGGACTTGAGGCTCAACAGCCTGCAGCACACATCGAAGGAGCTTAAACCCTGTAAAGGGCTTGAAATAGAGGAGGGCTATTTGCAGCAGCCCGATTCTGAGTTCTGATGGACAGCCACGAAGGATAGGTGGCTGCGTTCAATCAGGAAAAGGGGCCCCCACACAAGCACAAAGGACAACAGAGAGGGCTACCATGGCGTTGCAGCCAAGATGAGAGGCAGTAATTCCAAGAGCAGTACTCTGCTTGTTTGCCCCGGCTCCCGTGAGCCCATCCATGGCAGGGCTATGAGCAGGGTTCCGTTGCTGTCTTCTTCACTCCACCTGAGGTTCTCCTGGTGAGGACTCAACCCAACTCTTTCTCTAAGCTAAGTTCCCGCTTCCCTTTCCACCTCCTCCAGGTCTCAGTGAGCCCCATTTCAATCCCGTGGGAGCAGGGGCCCCCTTCCACTGTAGTCCTGTCATGGTCTTTGCATCCTCCTACGTATCTGTGGCTCTTCCTTGAGACTACCAATAATTTCACGCCATCTTTCTCTGCAGTAGATTGAGCACATGGCCATTTGTGTGCTAGGCAGGTACCCCACCACTGAGCCACACCCCAGAATACTTCTCTTTAATAATCTCTCTTTATTAAAAAAAAAAAAAACTTTCCTTCCCAGTTGCATCTCTGCTGTGGACTTGCCTCTTCGGGAGGCGAGATCCTGGCCTTTCTTCCCCTCCACCACTCCCCTGCAGCAGTTCTGACTCTGACTCAGCAAGGAGGCTTCCAGAGGTCTGAAGAACATTCAGTCATTTCGAGGGAGGGCTGAAGGAGAAAGGGCCCATTCCCGCCATTATCTCCACATCATCATAACAGGAATCAGGAGACCAGCATTTTGCAAAATCTTTTTTGAACAATATTATTTCTAAGGATTAAACCTCGAAGGAATTCAAAGCCAGCCATAAACAGGGAAGTTAAAAGGCTTGTTAAGTCTCTGCTGATCTTTCATAATCACGATCTGAAGTCCCTGAGTCTGAGCTTGCGAGGAAGCTTCTGATGTATAAGGAGGCACAGGAGGGAATCTCAGAATATGCAAACTTCTGGTCACGCGATGGGCTCCAGTTTCTGTTTATCAGATTTTCTACCCTGGTGATCTGACTTAGCAAGCATGGGAACTGCAAGGATACGCCAATCTTTCAAGCTGAAATCAAGGCTGGGATTTAGGACACCACATCTTCCTGCCTTCATGGGCCCCTTTAAGTGCCCCATGGGATGTCTGAGAACGGAAGCCCTCCAGTATCAGTGGATGGAAGACCGCAAGGGAAAAGAAGGAGAGGAGGGGTGGGGCATAACCTCCCAACCCTGCTCTCCTTTAGCTCGGCTGCAGCTTCTCAGAAATACCCCATTGTGTACGTTTCTGAAGATTCTATGTTTCCTTTATCTAAGTTCCAGCAGAACTGAAGAGGTGGCTCTGTGGACAAAGCGCTTGCTGTAGGAGCACGAAGGCTCCGGTTAGAATCCCCAGATCCCGCATAAAAACGGATGTGGATGCGCACACCCGCAATCTCAGCTGTCCTTCCGGGAGCTGACGCGGGGACAGACGAGCCTCCGAGAGCACCTGGCTTCTCGTGGTCATTGGTAACAAAAAGCAAAAGATCCTCCCTCAAAAATGTGGAAGACAAGACTGACACTCAGGCCAAGAGACTTGCATCATTTGCACAACTGTGAGTTTATAACTGTCAAAATTAAATGTTTAGACTTTTTAATTAATAAAGCAGAGGTTTAGAGTCCAACTTCATTCACTTAACTATTTGAAAGAAGCCAAACACTAAATTGATCACAAGGGAAACACTGAAGCAGTCCCATGCCGTCGCAAGAGTGGCTCCAGGCTGCGCCTGCACCGCGGTTTGACATGCGAGTCCTGATTTTTTTATACCACTATCATTAGACCCCTAGACATTTGACCATACCTTCGTAAGAGAGCAAGGGCACGCCCAAAGGAGATGCATCAACACCACTAGCTAGCAAGGATGCCCATGCGGTTAGAGTGCAGACAGACCGTGAACGTCAGGCAGCACACGTAAGAGACATTGCTGTGTTTCTTTGGGGAATCGCAATAAAGGTTTTCAAAGAACATCCACGGAATACAAAATCACCCAGCAAGGTTTATTAAGGCCATGTAGGATCTTAGGCTCCCATACTGGGAGAGAGGAGACCTGTCCCAGCATGTAAATGTGTCACCGTGTTAGTCCATCTTCCAATGTTGAACAACATGCCTGAGTCTAGGTAAGGTATGAAGGGACGATGTTTATTTAGCTCACAACTTTAGAGCTTGGTAGTCTAAGACTTAGACAGCCCCACTGGCTCTGCCTCTGTGAGTGGCTTGTGGTGGACAGCATCAGAATGAGAGCATGTGTGGGAAGAGTCGCGTGGTATAACAGGAAGCCGTAGAAAGGGGACAGGCCTGTCTTGCTTTCTTAAAACAACTTCTCCAGAGGAAACTGAGGTCTCACTAGAACTGTCAGTCCGTCCATGAGGAGTCCCCAGAGACTAGCCACCCTGCATTGAACTGTGCCTCTTCAACATTCTAGCACCTTCCATAACCACCTCACTGGTGGCGGAGCTTTGGACTGGAGAGACACTGAAGGTAAAGCTTCAGATTAAACAAGTCCTTGGGATGGCCGCCTCTGTGAGTGAACAATCTTGTCTCTGCCACCGGGACCAGCTGCAGCAAAGGGCGCTGATCTCTCCCTTCATCAGATGCAGCTTCCACGACGGGCATTTTAGAATGAAACTTGAAGAGAAAGAATGGACACATTAACATTCTCAACAGAACAACAGATTAGCTTCAAAGGGAGTTCTAAACAGGAGAGCTCTCTGTTCCACAGAATTCCCAGCACTTGATTCCTTCGGAGGTGGAGCTGGAGCGTATTCACTGTGACCCGGCATCTACTTAATAGTGATGGAATTGCCCTTTGTAAAGAATCATGAAACGTAAGTTCTGTGCGTTACTAGAGCCGTTGAGGGGGTATGAATACGTGGACAAAAGGAGCCGTGCAGTACTTAGACATTTGTCTGGACTCAATGTCATCCCGGCTTCTGAGACAAAATGAAGATAGTTTGTCAAGTTCAGACTCACCTGAAATAGCATTTCTGTCTAAGAAACACAATTTTTTCCACATGCGTGCCCATTCCTTTCTTTTCCAACTATTCCACTCAGACACTACCTCGTAGGGAGCTACAGCTACAGAGAGTACTCTAACAGCTATGAAGAGTACTCTAGGCAGAAGTCTGTCTAGCTTCCAGAGGCATCCATCAGCCTGCTAGCTAACAGCCATCCCTTTCACGCGGCTGGTTCAGTGCTGGAACTGCCCCAAGGCTGGTGAGGCTGGGATTTGAAATCTCGGAGTCAGAGCCTCGTTCCTACTCACTGTCCTCCCCTGATCCACTGACACAGTGGACCATGGAGCCTTTCATTCCATCAAGGGAGATGATCTTAAACAGTCGGTAATGGTTATTAAGAAGCCGATGTTCAGAGTGGGATGACAATAAGCCAAGGCGGGGACAGCGCTCCCCTCAGTCCGCTCCCTGCATCTAGCCGGTCACCAATGCCCTGCTTTCATGTTCCCCTTGTGTTTATCTCAGTGTTGTTTATCATTGGCTACGCCAAGCATGGAGACAGGACTCACAGCGTGCAGGATCCAGGCCATCTTCAGCACCATCCAAGTGGGAAATGATCCCTGGCTCGTGGTAAATAGCGAAACTGCATAGGATACCTAGAAATCACACATCAGCTTTCTGGCTGCTTCTTTGGGGCATTTAAAATATTCTTGCTCTCAGTATTTAAATTTTGTTGCTTCTGATATTTCCCTGGAAAACAATTTGATTACTCTGAGAATTCAAAAGGATGGCGTGAATGGAGAATTAAATAACTTTCTCATATTATGAAAGACCTTCCCGTGGGAAGTGCCTGCGAGAGCCAGTCTTCTGCTGTCTAATTAACACTGGCTCGCAATCAAGGCTATTCTTTGGGTGGCCACTTCCTCCCTGAGCCTGCAACACAGCCCTTCTGACCCCTGCTTCATATTTCCGACTTCATACAATGAATCCTCCAAAATGTCTCCTCCCTTCGGGGAACGGAACTCTCCGCAGTCGCTCCCTCCCCTGCTGCTTTTCTCTGCAGTTTTCTTTTCATTCTTCAAGCTCTCTCTGGACGGAAGGTTCCTTTTCTAGCTTGCAAAGACCTCCTTCCACACTGGAAAGATTGGAGTTTGGTGCTCTGTAAAGTGCAGGAAGGCCCTGGGGCAGTGAAATGATTCAAGAGCACTGCATGGAGAATTCTAATCCCTGCCTCTCTGTGAGCCTAGGATTATCCCCCAAAAGCACTTAGAGGGGCCTGTGGGGAACAGCAAGGCCCCGGCCGCAGGAAGCTAGATTTCATGTTCAGTCCCAGAGCTATCACCTTCCATAGTGCGACCTGGAACAAGTTAGCGGAACCCTCAGTTTCCCATTCATGAGGTGGACTCTCTCCTTTTGAAGGTTTGGTGAGGTCAGACCAGTGAAGACTGCTGAAGTGTGGTTCTCTTCACAGGGGGAAAGGTCAAGGGCAGAGTATAGGGCCTGAAGCGGAGATGTAGAGGGAGACACGGTACCTTCGTAGAGGCAGGAAGTCCAGATATCGGAAACCATGAGGAATGTAGAACCAGAGGTAAGATGTTCAGGCACGGGCTGCGGACGGAGGCTTCCTGGGGACAGCTGCCTTTGGGATCCCCAGTTGGACCCAAGCTCGGATGCTTCCTGATCGAATGACCTTTCTTTCCCTTGCAGTTAGGGAATTTATTCGGCTTTGAAAGGTCATTATGAAGATGAAGTTAGACTACAGCTGTCAAGGGCCTCACCCAGGGTGCAGCACAGCAGAGCCTTGACAGCTGACAGCACTGTGTTACTCTTGGTGCCAAGGCAGACGTCAGTTTCACCTTTGGACCTGAGTCCTTCTGCCTGGGAATCGCTGTTGGAGAAGCTGTCGTGGCTCTGGAGAATGAGACACTGCGTTTAAGCACCCAGGGCAATGCACTTGCAAGCTAGAGGGAATTCACCATGCCTTCCTCTCCTGCCTGCTCTGATGAGCTCCAGGGCTGCCCTCCACTGTATGACAGCTGGCCTCCGTGAAGAAGGCTGCGGCCTGCCCCTCCACGAATTCTCCCTCTGTACTTCCACCCCTTGGGACCTTCGCATTCTCAGAACTGGCCTATGCATCATGGTTGTTGGTGCCCTGGAAGGTTCCCAGAAAGGCGGGCCCCTCCAAAACACACTTGAGCACACAGCCAGCCAGAATCCCACACTTCCGCTGCTGGCGACTCTACTGTGGAATCCTGACACAGGCATTTGTTTGGATATTTCACAGTCAGTTATGTCAGAAAGGTCTTCTTGATGGAAACGCTCAGGTGTCTACATGGGGCTTGACACCAGAGCAAACGAGTTTACCAGGCCTCAGTGGGGACCAAGTCTTACTCGCAGCGTTTCAAGAAAGGGGCCAAGCCTAGAAGTGTCTGTCTGTCTCTCCTCTCTCTGTGTGCATCCATCTCTATATTTTCTGTGTCTCCTTTCTCTCCCCCTCCACCTGCCCTCCTCCCCTCTGTGTGTATTTTTAGTCACGTGGACAACTTCACCTGTTGTTTCCTTCTCCGTGCAGAGGGGCTGGAGTTCTGCTCAGCAACCCCCCTTCTTTCCCGACTCTCGGGCACCATTTTTATTGCATTTGCATTGCCTGTGCTGACACAGCACCGCCCCCTCCCCCTTCCCTCTTATATCAAATACTATGCAGGAAATTCATCCTGCTCAGTGTCAATGCCAGGTCCACTTTGGATATGCATTATTTTTGCTCAGGGTAGATTTAGCCTCGCTCTTTTCCATCATAGCCCCTCCCCCCCACCATGCACAGACTCCCTATTACCTGACTAGTAAGTCAAGAATCTGTCTTTTCTTCGTACCCTTTAGAGACACGTAGAAATATTAGATGTTGAAGGCTGGGTCTGTGAAGAGTGAATTAGTGCCCCAAAGCTAGGAGGAATGGAGGCTTATCTGATTCCCTCCTCTCTCTCTCTCTCTCTCTCTCTCTCTCTTCCTGAAATGTATCCCAGGTTTTTGAATTTGTAAAGCGAATGAATAATTTGGTGAGAAACAGATCTCTCAGATTTGCATAGCCCCAGCTTCTCTGTGGGCTGAATTTTCAACGAAGAGCTGAGCTTCCTTCTGGCAGACGTGGAAACTCAGGTCCAAAAACAGAATGGGCCCACAGCGGAAGGACTCAGATCACAAGGACACACCTGTGCCCGTGGTATGTTCAGTGAGTGTGTAGTCTCCTCCTTGTGAGTCCAAGCTGAGCGGAGAGACCAGTGTCTACCCTGTCATGGGACTGAGGAGCTCACATACAGTTTATGGTCACAACGGAGTGAATCCAGGCTGGGGAGACGGCTCAATGGGTAAAGCACTCGGAACGCAAACGTGAAGACAGGAATTCAGATCCCTAGAACACATGACAAGCTAGGCACACCCTGCAATCCCAGCATCCCTATGGTGAGATGGGAAGAGGAGACAGAGGAATCCCCAGACGCTGGCGGGGCAGCTCTCATGGTGACCTACACAGCGCTGTTCTCCGATACAAACCATGGATGAGAGTTCCCACACTTAACATGTGACTTGCGCATACACCGGACCAGTCCGCTCCATTTCTCAAAGGAGAAATCCACTGTAAAAACACTCCATCCTTCAAAGAAATCTCCTCTGGGTGTTCTCGTACAACTTAGTCTCTGAGGAAGCGTGTGCCCACAGCTCCATGCACACAGTGTGGCAGCATGGCTCTAAGGTCGTTGCTCATCAGTGTTGTCCAAGCAAACAAGGGCCAGCAAAAACCAGTTTTGAATAAAAATGATATTCTGTCTACAGTACCTTATACCAGGATTCTAAGTAAGGTATCTAGTTCAGAAATACAATCAGGCAGGCGGGGGGCGGGGGAGAGGGAGAGAGGGAGGGAAAGAAGGGAGGGAGGGAGGGAGGGAGGGAGGGAGGGAGGGAGGTCTTAAGAACAAGACAAGCAGAAGACAAGAGAACAGGTAACAGAGCAGGCTCAGCATCTTCCTGGAGGATTGGGGTGGATGCCGACTGCAGGGAGGGAGGGAAGTGAGGGGAAGTCAGTTAGCAAATGCTGTTGTCTGTCAGACACAGTGAGAGACTGGACCTTGATCCCGATGAGGAACCCTGGAATCTGGGAAGAGAGATGCTGCAGCAGAGCAAAGTTACTCTGGGTGATGCTTGCTGCCCAGCACTCCTGAACGGGAGGCTAAGGTCACTGGGGAAGGATCTCAGAACAATGCAACTGTAGATCGTTAGTGGGCGGGCCCATGTGCGTGTATTCCAACGCTGAGGCCTGAAGGTCTGGTTTCACAGACTGGATCGCTGAAATTGTCAGGGACGGATGATAAAGCAATGCGGTTTGCTTACCGTGTGCACCAATCACTTTTCTATTTCTATAAGACACGGTGACCTTGGCAGCTTATAGAAGGAGGGGTTTATTGGGGTTACAATTCCAGACGGATAGCAGTCCATCACCATCATGATGGGGAGCATGCCAGCAGGCAGGCAGACATGTCTCCAGAGCAGCAGCTGAGAGCTCACACCCCAATATACAAACAGGAAGCATAAAAGAGACACACTAGAAATGGTACCAGTCTTTTGAAACCTCCACGCCTCCAACAAGGCCACACCTCCTAGTCCTTCCCAAACAGCTGCATCAACCATAGACCAGGCATTCAAACCTAGGAGCCTAATGGGGCTATTCTCATTCAAATGACCACACTGTGCGTACATAAATAAAAGGCACAATATTAAATATATGCCAGAAATAGGAAACTTGAAAAAGCTACATAGCAGGTTTGAAAGTTACATAGCCTATTTTAAAAGAGACTTTAATAACTGAAATTAGCACCAATTTACTAATAAACTGTATTTAATACATGTTAAAAGCAGTTGAAGAGAGACTTAGTGAACTTGATAGTTCAGAAAATTTTATACAGAATGTACACAAAGAAACAAAATCCTAGAGTATAGAAAAGGTAAAATACACACCAGGTATTGTGGAATACCTGCATGTATTTACATCAGACTCCAAGGTGGAGAAGAAAGAGGAAATAGATGGGGTCAATATTTGAAAAGACAGTGAGGGCTGACATTTCAGAAACCAGGAATGAATCTCAACGCTTATAACAGGGGTGTCAGTGGTTGCTTAGGGGGTTGCTGAATTTGTTCCCTGGCACAAGGAAAAACATTGAATGACCCCAAAAGAGAAAGACTAAGCTGTTAAAGAAAAGCCATAACTTTATACATTCTGGATGGGAAAAGCCTAAGGCTAGAAGGCCACTAAACAGAATCTGGCTGGAGTATTTTACAGGTTCCCTGGCTCCTCCCATTTCTCCTATTGGTCTTACATACTCAACCCATGCCTTCCCACCATTTCTCCTTGCAATGCTTTCTGGGAATAAGAAGCAGCCATCTCAAGAACACGGTTTCACTGCCCTAGTCTATGTACACCCCTCTAACTCTCCTCCAGCTTACAGCTGCCTACTACACGTGCCCTCCTGCTTGTGAGAGGCGTGGCTGTCTCTACCGCAGCTGTCCTTAGCTCTCTTTTATTTCTGTATTCACCCCATGAAAGCCTGTGACATATCTGGTCCTCAGAAGAAAGACGAAGATGTGGCTCCTTAGTTTCCGAGGGAAAGAAAGAAGGTAGGGTGATTAGTGGGTGCTCTGCACGCAAGGATTGACGCTGCAGCACAACGTGCTTCAGGCAGAGCCGTGGGTAACACAGGGCAGGACGCAAACTAATTCTGCCACGAGGAGTTTGAAAAATCTTCCCTTGGCGTTCACTCCATCCACATGAAAGAGTCTCGAGTGCAAGCTTGTCAGCCTACGCAGAAGGAAGAGACCGTGGTACCCGTGCTAAGGCCTTGTTAGTGGCTGTAAATATGAAGAAAAAGAACTCCGTGGCTGGAAGACAGAGTATACCTCAGAAGTATACAGCAGGTGAAGAAGGTGAGTCTTCTGAAAATTCAGCAGCACTGAGTACAGCGAACCGTCTCCAGGGAACTACAGTGTGGACCCCAGCACTGCTGGGACTGAAGCCTCTGGGCATGGGGGTGAATGCTGACAACTTCTGGGTCTAAACGAGCTAGGACACAGGTGCACTGTGAAGGCAGCGCCCTTCTGTAGGCTTTCTGTAGAGAAAGCAACCCAAGCCAGGGGATTCATGGCTCTCTGCTCCCTGCCTATGGATACAATATGACCAACCGCCTCTCCTTCCCCACTGTGAGTGTACCCCAGAACTGTGAACCATAGTGACCCCTCCTTCCTGAAGTTACTTTTGTATTTTATTGTAGCAACGGAAAATCAACTAAGACAAGGGACCTTTAAGGCTGAGAAAGTTAGGGGACACACTTGGGACATAAACGCTCTTTCAGAAAAGCTTGAATCCCCCCCCCATTTTGATGAGACCCTAAACAAAAGAAAACAAAACCAAACAGACAAGAATCATAAAGGGAAGAGACATATGTTCTGGATCATTCCATTACCACCACATTTGCTGTTCATGGTTACATTATGGCCACTTGGACGCAGTCGGGGAGTTGAATATTCAGTAGGCTCCATTTTGTAAATAAATGCGTATGCCAGCTAACTGTAAAACAGTCCCGAGTGGTAAATCCACAGGACTCTAGAAATTATGGGCCTCGTTTTAAAGAGTATTCAAATCTGCTTTCAAAAGAACAGGGTAGGCCTGTCAAACGTTGCAGCAACAGTTTGCGACCTCGACCTAAACTGACGGGTTCTGACTTTTAATTGGTTAGTAATGTATTTATCAGTGTGAGGTTAGAGCAATACAGCCAAGTGGCAAAGCAGAAACTCTGAATTCATATAAAATCCACATAAAATTATTCTAACAATTAGAGAGCGAGAGTCCTTCTTTCTTGTAGGAAACCAAAATAAAGCACATTTCCCTACAATGTGATTTTTGTTTCTTAAGTTAGACAATAAATTGAGACTCCTGTGTGGAGTTAAGATATTATAGCCCTTTAAATGTCTCTGGCTTATAACAAACAAAAGAGATCAATTTATTAAGTGCTTTGTTTATGCCAGGTAAAGGCCAAATATTGTCGCCAGGTGGTGCAGGACAGAGGGTTCGCAGGAGTCGGAGCAGACTTTCTTCTAAATTTCAGACATAAGGGAAGCCAGGACAGAAATCATGGTTTACGGTCAAACTGTTTCAAAGTGGTTGGAATGGGCTGGTTCACACCTTCCCTAAGGTTCTGTGCTGTGACTATGAATATATTTTGAAAAAAAAAAAATGTAAGGAAGATAACTTGAAATGTCATTTTCCTGTTCCGAGTCCAGGACTAATTGGATTGAGTAAGCACTTAAAGCAGATTTAAATATGTCACGATGATAACCTTGTCTTCAACTGGACAAGAAGGCCTCCTAGGGAACAAGGGGCGGCTCGTTGAGACTGGCAGCCGACAGTTCCTCCACGCGCAGAATCCACAGGGATAAGTACGTGGTCTATGCACCCTAAAGCAGGTCATAAATCCGATGTTCCTGGACGCCATTATAAGCAGCATCCTTAAATAGGCAGCATTGCCTTCTTGGCTTATTGAAGACAGGAACAGATGAAAGTGCATCTTTCTGCTATGACTGTTTGCTAACTGGAACTCTGCTGGCTTTGTTGCTTGGCTTCTGTTTAACTGTATGCAGTCACGTTCCACATAATGCCATCGCAGTCAGTGTCTGGCCCGCACACCGCAGCGTCCTACAGACGACAGCGCCCACGCTGCCCTGGTCTGTGATCTGCGACACTCATACAGTGACGAGAGGTCCTAATGGTGTATTTCTCAAAATGTGCACTTTATGCAATGCATGCTTGCATTTCTTTTGTTTTAGATCTGAGTGTTATCTACAACTAACAAAATTGGGGTTCAGTGATACAAAGCACTTGCTGCTCTTGCGAGGACCGGAGCTCAGTTCCCTGCAAAACACTGGACGGCTGACGGATGCCTGTGACTCCAGCTCCAGGGTATCTGCTGTCCTCTTCTGGCCTCTGAGGGTCCCCTCACACACGTGTATATACTCACACACAGACAGAGATGCGGATGCGCATGCACACACACACACACACACAAACATACACACAGAGTAAAAGTAAAATCTTTTTGAAGAGGAAATAACAGTTTTTATACTTAATCTTAAGTATCTTTTTAAATAAATGTTTTACATCTAATGGAAGTCCAACATTTTTTTTTTTTTTTTTTTTTTTTTTTTTTTTTTTTTTTTGCTTTAAAGAAAAGACCGTTATACAACCACGTTGCTACTTGGAGATTTAAAGGGGGAGAAGGCGGTCTGACTTTTATGTTAAATTTGCCCCAGGCAGCATGTGCAGGTGAAAGCTCTGTCGTGTCCTAGTCCAGAGGTGATGAGCCGCTGAAACACTGCTACTGTTCAAAAGGAAGCAGGAGCCTGGCTAGCATCTGTCAACTCGATATAAGCTGAAGTCATTTGAGAAAAGGGAACCTTGGCTGACGAAATCCCCCACCACACTGGGGGTTTTCACCGTATCCTCTAAACTAGGTTAGAAAGTCAAGGGAGAAGAGGGTCCTCAGAGCTTTAAAATACGTCACAGAGTTTAAACAAGAGGTTAAATCCGCCAGATGTGCTTTGCATCTGTGTGCCAATGAAAGAGCGCCTCTCAGCCAGATGTGAGTAGGCTTCTTTACAGGACATGCCCGAGAACATGGGCTGGCTGTCAGCAGTGTTTGCCTTAAAGTGTGCCAACCTGAGCCTGCTCCCTGGAATCCATTAACAATCCTAGTGCTGGGGAGGCAGAGATAGGAGAGTCCTTGGGGCTTGCTGGCCAGTCTGCCTTCCCAGCTTGGTGAGTTCCAGGCCCCAAAATCAAGCAGGTGTACAGTGCCTGAGGAATGATACTTAGGGTGACCTTGTGCTCCACAAGCACACATACGAATGTGCACACATAAACACACACACAAGTGTGCACACTCACACACTCATAAAGAGAGAGAAAGAGAGAGAGTGGGGGGAGGGAGAGAAAGACTTTGCAGGAACACACAGGATGGCTGAACTGTAGTTACCAGGAGTTCTGGAAGCTGGGAATGCTGGCTCCTTGGAGCATGGAAGGCTTTGACCTGACTGGAAGAGAAAACATCTTTTGACCCCTGGAAAGCAGAGCCTGGGTACTGCCCTTCCCTCTGGGAGCAGAAAATCCCTGCTTCCATCAGGCACACCGTCTCTGCAGTGACCGTTTTGGACTGACTGACCAATGAACAACTCAACTCACAACAACATGATCCAAACATTGTTATAGAGGGGCTGGGGGGATGGATCAAGGGTCCAGAGCACCCACGGCTCTTACAGAGCAGCCGGCTCAGTCCCTGGCATCCACATGCAGTGGTGCGCACACAAAATGCTGCCCAAACATTCATCCACATAAAAAATAAATCTTAAGAAATAATAGTTATGAATACAGATCTAAGCAGACTCCATCGTTAATTGGGTCTTGGGGTGCTTTGAAACAGGGAGAAGTATAGTGACTTGCTCTGAGAATTATACCTTGGCTCACTAAACCCGTCATGGCGTCTTTAGTGGAGAGAAAGGGTGCAGGATGGCAGGTCTGAAGGGGAGGGGAGATGATGTATTCTCCTTCTGATACACTGAGCTTGAGTTATCTAGGAGACATTCCTTTGAAAGAAATGGAAGCCAGAGAATACTGATTAGAAAGTCTAATATGTTGGTGGTTATCGCTGAAGCTTGGGACTGATTGACAATGGCATTGTTCTAGTGGATTTGGAAAGGGAGGGGGGATTTTAACATTTAAAAGACAGTTCTAGTCTAGTGGATCAGCCGTTGAGAGGGATGATGCTGGGCATGAAGAGATAAAAAGTGTGATTAAGATTTTGGATTTGGGGGCGGGGGGATCACCATAATTTCAGAAGCCAAAGAGCTGTCAACAAAATGAGCCATTTAGACAATGTGAGAATTTTCAGGAAACGGGTGAAAGCTCGTTGTGCAGTTGTTTGAGAATTGGCTGAATTGGAAAGGAGGAGACTTCTTTTCAAGCAGTGTGCCAGTGAAGAGGGGAGAGAGAGGAAGGATGGGCCAGGAACCAAAGGAGAGGGAGACAGAGGCGTTAGATTCCCATAAAGCCCTGTTAAATATGTGCTTTATGAGGATTGGGGTTCACATGTAAGAAATGTGGGGGGAAGTGTCTTATTTCCTTCTTCAAGGATTTTTTAGTTATCATTAGTTTAAGACGCTTCTCAAAAGAGACTTTTAAAAGTGCAAAGCGGGTTTTCAAAATACTTTAACACCCATCTACTGCTCTTTTAAGTCAGCCCTCCCCTCAATTCCCAAGACTGCAGTCATCTACCAAAATAGAGATCTGACCCCATGACTCAGATGTCTGTGCCTTATGCGTCAGAATCTGGTCCCTGCTTGGATTCAAACAAGTCCTTAGCATGTATTCATTGCGTCTTCTACGCACAGCGTAGTGTGGGAGAGAGAGAAGGAAATGTGCATCCCTGAAGTAGTGTGGAGTGCTCCAAGAGGAGAGAGCCACGCTGCGGTATTCAGCAGGAGAGCTGGAAACTAGGTCTGGAGAGTGACATCCTGGTGACAGTTGATCTGAGCAGCAAGAGAATGCCAAGACTTGCCTGTGTCGCCCTCCAATGCCTTCACCCGCCTTAGACTTTCTCCTTCGCATGGCCATGTCTTTTGTCCTAATTTGCTTTCCGTTGCTATGATAAACACTGACCAAAGCAACTTGGGGAGAAAGATGGTTGCATTCCATCACTGAAGGGAGTCAGGGCAGGGCCCCTAGGAAGGAAGCTAGAGGCAGGAGCTGACGCAGAGGCAGAGGGGTGCTGCTTCCTGTCTTCCTCACTTGGCTTGTCAGTTTGCTTTCTTACACACCCAGGATCACTTTCCCAGAGATAAAATATTCCACGTAAATTATTAATCAAGAAAATATCCACAAACTTGCCCACAGGGCAATGTTGTAGCAGCATTTCCTCCGTTGAGGTTTGTTCTTTCTTGGATGACTCTGGCTAGTGTCAAGTTGACAAAAGAAAAAACAAAACAAAAACACAAAAACGCCTGACCAGTTCGCTTTGCACACACTGCTCTACCATCCCAGCCTTCCCACAGCAGCCCAGGACCCTGTGTGTCCTCTGACATCACACTCCAGATATTCCTTAAAACTTTCTCTTACCCCTAGCCTTCTGGGCTGAGGTAAGTCCCTAGCTTTGTGGACCCAGAGAATATTACAACCCCATCTACAAAAAGCATTGTTTCATTGCAACTGATTGGTTGGCTTGGGTGGTTGATCGTTTGATTTAGTTTTGAGTCAGGCTCTTTGTAATCCAAGTGTGGTGGCTTGAATGAAAATGGCCCCACAGGCTCTTCTGTCTGAATATTTGGTCCCCAGTTGGTAGAACTGTTTGGGAAGGATTAGGAGGGGTGGCCTTGCTGGGGGAGGTGTGTTGCTAGGGGTGGGCTTTGAGGTTTCAAAAGTCCACACCATCCCAGTTAGCTCTCTCTCTGCATCCTGCCTTTGGATCAGATATAAGCTCCCAGGTACTGCTCCAGCACCATGCAAGTCTTCCTGCTGCCATACCCCCTGGAATGATGGTCCTAGACTCACCCTCTGAAACTGTGAGCCTTAATAAACTCTTCTATAAAGTTACCTCGGTCATGGTGTCTCTTCACAGCAACAGAAAAGTAACTAAGACACCAAACTAAGCTCAGACTCAATCTTCACGTCTCAGCCTCCCAAGTGCTGATCACAGGCATGCACGGCCACATCCTGCTCTGCCTGACAGGGTTGCCACACGTTTCTGTGCATGACCCCTTCAAAAGCAGGGCATTTCAAGAGGCACTCTTCAAACAGCGCGTCTGCCAGGAAGATAATAAATGTCCAGTAAATGAATAAAAGAGTACAAGTCACTTGACAGGCGATAAATTGATTCTAGAACATTTTACAATTTGGAATAAAAGGGTAATTTGACCCTTTTTTTTTTTTTAATCTCTCTGGTCTTCTGCTCTGTTGTTGATGACTAAGCTCCATTCCCACAGCAAAGCCCTGCAACTGTTCCCTCTGTGTGTGAGCACTTATGTGATCTGATTGCACACACACACACACACACACACACACACACACACACACACAAAGTCCTGCTTGAAAAAAATGCCATAATGAAACCTAGTATTTTGTATGCAATAAAAATAATCCAGTTACCGGAATATGTGTGCTATGACAGAGTCTGATGAATTACTTGTTAACATTCAGCCAGTATTTATTACATATATACTCTGTACAAGGGAGCATGCTGGGCATAAGTATCATCATGAAGGTTAAAGCCTTAGCCTCATGGAGTCTAAGGAGGAAATGGTGTGGATAGAAGCGTCAATATAAATGTAACGTGGTGTAAATGCTATAGAAACTGTAGCGAAAGAGAGGAGCAGGAGAGGCCTGATTTTGGTTATGGGATCAGGGTAGGCATGGGTGGTACAGTGAGTAAGCTATGTCTAAGAACATTGGGAAAGAGGAGAGAAAGCACGGCCATTGCCTGCTAAGGGAAGGCATCCAAGAAGACCCTTGATGTGTTTAGAGTCTGGTGAGTGGGAACAAGGTCCACAGAATGGGGTGAAAGAGGAAGACAGAGGCTGCTACACCCGGCTGAAGACTGTGCGGTTACTTCTACAAGTAAAGGCAAATCATTGGAATATTCTGAATAAGAGCATTATGTAAGCATTTTCAGATTGAAGGACCACTTTAGTAGGTGTAGAAAATCATTATCTAGGGGTAAGAAGGAACATGAGAGCTCAGTGAGATGCTAGCTAAGAGTTTAGGTTTGCTTGCTTGTACTAGAAGACTCAGCTGGGTGTGGAGGCTCAGACCTGTGATCTTAGCACTTGGGTGACCTAATCAGAATTACAGTGAGTTCAGGGCCAGCATGGGCTACAGAGTGAGACCATGCCTCAGTCAACCAACCAACCAACCAATCAGTTGGTATAACAAAAGGAAGAGACGAGAGACAGAGTGACAGACAAAAAGGGAGGAGGGGAGGAAAAAGAAAAAATAATAGAGAGCTGGGAGCTGGCTCCCTTTCTGTGTAAGATGAAGCCTAGTAAAGAGAACCCTGGCTAAGGCAGGGCCGCAGGTTCTCTCTGGAGGCATCCATAGGCGGTGGTCATGGATAAAGTCTATGCTAACTAGCCCCCCACCCAGGTTCCCGGAAGGAAGATTGGGAAGCTCTAAAGCCGGAATGAGAACGCATCAGCATCCATCCCAATGGACCTCATTTGAAAGACTTTCCCAGAATCCCATTTTTCTCATCTTTCACTATCCAGAACGCCATGACATAGCCACCTCTATTTATAAGAGAACCTGGAAAGTGTGGATTTAAAAAAATATATACTGGGTCTGTTCCAGCCCAGACAAAATCAGGCTTAGTAAGAAGAATGTCTGACTTTCTCCTTTCCACCTCTTGGAAGGGTGGACAACCATGGTTCTCTTGGCCAAGGGAGGGTGTGCTATGTCAACTGAAGCACACTGCTGTTTCTGAGTTTAAGTGTGAAAGGAGAATGTGCTTCAGTGTAGAACCACTGCTGAAGAGGCCCAGCAGACACTGAATGTTGTCTCATTTCGAACCCACCAAGCCCCTTTCTAACTTGCTTCCTTGAAATAGATTCCTTTGCAGCTATGATGGTGATTTGTCATCTCAAGACATGTTAGGTCTATCATCCAAAGCCTGTTACACCTGTGACATGGAAGAGGTCAATGTGCGGTGACAAGTCTGGATCAAAAGACAGAGGAAGGCTTATTAGCTTTTCCGGTAGCAATGGACAATCCAGTGATCTGATCTCTGGAGCTATCTGAGCCCTGTTCTAAGCTAAATGAGTAGAAAACAGTCCAGAGACATGGTGAGTCTCTTTTCCTGCGTGTTAATCTGGCTGTGGTATTCATGGTTATGCGGTATTCAAAGCTATTCCTCTAGCTGGTCAGATCATGCTCTATTAAAAATATTCACAAGGCTAAGTAGCTAGGATATATTCAACTGTGTAAGATTTGACCAGCACTAGAAGTGCTAATCTATGGAATAGTACTATATGCAGATGCTTCCACTGAATACAAAATGTTTGCATTACAATGAAACACATCCCATTTTATTCGAGGCTGACTAGGTACCAACTTCCTATTTGAATCACCTCTTATTATCTCATATTCTACAAACTTAACATGTTCAGACCAGGCACTTCTCATATTTACCATTCAATGCTGAATTTCTGCGATGTAAAAATCTGAGAGGCTTTGTAGACATTCCATTCAACACATACTGCCATCCCATAACCACACTTCATTTCCCCCTAAATCTTTCTGTGCTTCACAGATGTGTCTCTGTTTCTGCTGTTTCCATCCTGATCTCAGTTTCTGTGTGCTCACTCTTCAACTGCCCACAGCGAAGGACTTGATCTAACTGCGTCTTCTCTAGACTCCTAAAATCTGGCTTTTACAGTTTTCCTCAGTTTTCGGTATGGAATGTGATTGTGTTTCCCAACATCTGAACTCCTCAATGGAGTTCAGTGATTTGAGGATTAATACAGGCTTGGTAATTCACCCGGGAGTCCCTTTATGGTCTGGCCCAGCAGTTTTCAGTTATTTTTCTGTTGCTGTTATAAAAACACCACGACCCAAAAGCAACTTAAGGAAGAAAGGGTTTAATTTGGCTCCAGTTTCAGAGGAACAGAGTCCATAATGGTTGGGAAGGCTTGCAACTGTGCTAGGAAGCAGAGGAACCACATTTCATACTGGAGGAGGAGAAGGGGAGAAGGAAGTGGGTGGAGCTATCAACCTTCAAAGACAGCCCTTGGTGACTATACTTCCCCCCAGCACGGCCCCACCTCCTGAAGCCTCCATAATTTCCCCAAGTAGCATTTCCAAATGGGAACCAAGTGTTCAAATGAATGAACCTATGGGGGGCGTTTCTCATCCAAACCATCATACCCAACTTTCCAGACACCAGAGACCCTTGCTCGCTGTCAATCCACTGACTCTCCATCCTCAAGTAGACATTCCATTCTGCTTATTTATCTCACAGCCCTTCCATAAAATGCCTTCTGAAATCATCTGTTCTAAAATGCCCTTTCTTACCCTCTTTCCAGGGGAATGTATGTCTCTGAGATCTCACCTTAAACACAATTTGTACTTGAGTAGGTTCCAGAAAGCATCTGTTATGGCTTTTATTGCATGGGCAGTCATTAACTTACTGGTTACTATTTGGTTAATGCTCAGCTCAGCCACCCAGCCTACGCATTCTATGCGGAAAGGAATAATGCTTGATTCGGTTCCCTCTTTATATATATTGTTATAACTCCTATTTCTTTGATTACAGAGGTTGAACAATCACAACACCTTTTGAATAGTGAAGATAAGAATGAATAAGCCAAGTAGTTTCACACGTAGTTGATAATCTTTGTGTGAAATACTAAACATACAGATTGCTCCCGGAAATGATACATGGCTCAAGTGAGATTTGAGTCCGGCTCTGTTTGAATCCAAGGCTGGATTCTTCCAGCTTCATCATGCTGACTCTCTCTTAAATGAGATGCTTTATATGCAACAATGCTTTGTAAGATGTTAGTGTGGGGAGTATCTTCATCATTCTCAACTGGACTGGGAGAATGAACAAAGAGTAGTAGTGAGGGAAGGACCCACTATCGATACAAAATCCCAAGTAATGAGGGAAGTCTCTGGCAGCCCCGTCTGCCCCATACCACGCTGTCCAGCTCCCTTGTGCTGTGGGCCGGCTGACAATCTCAAGATCTGCAGGACCTATTAGACATCCTGTGACAGCAACTATTCAGAACACAATTCATCTTGCTTATTAATATCTCTTGAGTATTCCTATAACATGTAGAGTGTTCTGGTCCAAACCAGAGAGCAATAAGACTCAATTCAATTCTCAGCACCTCAGGAATCCATACGTCATCAAAAACACAGTGATGGAGATCATGAACCAAGAGGTAGGGAGATGACTCTGAAAGGAAGCTACTTCCCTGTGTTCTTCCCTCCAAGGGATGCCTCTCCTGCATTTCTGACCTTCTCCAGTCAACTACTTTGATTTAGAGCTGGGAGCTGGCAGGCTCCAGGTTAGCACATGCTAACCCCTCTTTTTGCAGAGAGAGAAAATGCGGCGTTCCTTAGGGTCTCAGTAGAACTCAAGTCCCGAGGACAATAACAAGCAGACTGGGTTCTGAGATGCACTGTGACAGCAAAGGGAAGCAAGGGCTCTGAGGACTGCCATGGCTTCCAGAGACCAGCGGCTCAAGTCTTTCATTTCAAATAAAGACAGGCAAGAAACAAATTTAGGACAAATTCTCCAGGATACAAAGCAATTTTTTTGGTTGGTTGGTTGGTTGGTTGTTGTTGTTGTTGTTTGCTTGTTTTATGAGACAGGGTTTCTCAGTGTAACAGCCCCGGCTGTCCTGGAACTCGCTTTGTAGACCAGGCTGGCCTCAAGCTCACAGAGATCCACCTGTCTCTGTTGACCGAGGGCTGGGATTAAAGGTGTGCACCACGCAGCTGATACAAAGCAACTTGCAAGCAGTGACAGGTGGAAAGAATACTCTGCTTCGGTGATTTTAATATCATTTTTCTATTGGGGGTTCAAATGAAATGATAGTGTTCAAAAGTAGAAGGATATTAGTTAAAAATCAGGCAATAGCGATGAACAATCTCTGTTTGGTTTTGACCAGGCAGAAGTACTTCCAATGTATCACGTGACTACTTCAGTGTAAATGATAGCAACCTAAACCTACAATCTTGTGCTTTCTCCAGAAGTAATGCTGTTATTTTATCATATTGCAGATTCTTCAGAAATAGCACATTATTTAATTGTGTAGACATTCTTATTATGCATCTCCTAACCTTAATTTTGAATGCCCTCATTTTATTAACCAGTTCTGTAATTAATATATTTGTTGCTAAATTTTTGTCAGTATACGTCTTCATTTTCTTGGGCTAGATTCTGGAAGGTTATTTTGTAACGAAGGATGTAACAAATAAAGTTTGCAACACAAACTTCCAAATCACCTTCTACTGGCAGCTTGAGCTCATTACTTCTGAATACTAGCAACTAAAAATCTTCAATATTTTAATAAGTAAATACATATAATGTACTATGTATGTATGTTATATATGTATTATATATTATGTATATATAATACATATAATGTATTATAATGTATATTATAATACACATAATGTATATATGTTTAATAACATAATAGTCTTATGTTAATTTATTTTTCTTTGATTATTCAAGATGGTCAATTAGACTATTGTATTTCTTGTCTATATTTCTTTTGTATTTTTATATGCCATTAGCCCATTTTTCTATATTGGATGTTAATTTTCTTTAAAAATTATGTGAATCCCTTATTCTAGCGGTATGCACATAGACTGTATTTACATGCACACACATGTTCTTGGAGCTCAAACTGCTCTTGAAGTCATGGTCTTCCTACCTCAGCCCCAAGTACTGAGATTACAGGCGCATGCTACTACACTCAGTTACCTCAACAGCAATTTACTAAATAAACTGGGATGGACACAGTTTTGAGAGAATGACATAAAATTCTGCTAAAAACCATGCTGTTTTTATTTCTACTGATGTGTTTCTGAGTTCCTTCTTGATATGCCATAATCTTTCTTTTGACTAATTTCAACTGATATCTAAAATACTCAGCTCTAATCCATGTCCCTTATGTGCATGGGGTATGTATTGCGTCCTGAGACATGAAAGGACGTGAATAGTTGTATTCTTCAAATTAGCAGAGTTTAGCAATGATATTTTGCTCTGATTCGGGTAAATTATCACTAATATTTTGAAATATGACCGAAAGTATTATGAACTTGAGAAAACCAATTAAGAAAACTTCAATATATTTTAAACAATGATTCAAATTTAATCAGCACTCCAACAATGTGGGATGTAAAAGATAAATGATAGATAATAAATAGATTATAGAATACATGATAGATAGATAGATAGATAGATAGATAGATAGATAGATAGGAGATAGAGAATAGATAGATAGATGATAGATGATTAGACAGGTGGACAGATCTCAGGAGAAAAGGAGAGTTCAAAGGACCCTCAGGTCTAAAGAAAATTATAATATGCACCTTCACTAAGAATTCCATTTACCTTCTTATGGAGGCACTGGCTAGTTATATGTTAAGATGAGAACACACCAGCAGGTATGCAGATTGTGGGAAGACTTTAGAAATAGATACACACCTAGCAGCTAGCATAGGGCCAAGGAAGCCTTTCTGTAAGTACTTAAAATTGCCAGAGAGATGCCTTAGTAAGACCACTCACTGCTCTTGTATAGGGGCTGGTTCAGTTCCCAGCACCAGCTTGGCAGCTCACAACCTTCTGTAACTCCAGTTTCAGGAGTTATGGTGCCCTCCTCTGGCCTCCATGGGCATTGCATATAGTGTGTGTGTGTGTGTGTGTGTGTGTGTGTGTGTGTGTGTGTGTGTGTACGTACAGGCAAACCACTCACACACATAAAAGTAATAGTCTTTAAATACCATCTTAAACCACTGCTTACTGAAGACTCGCTGTGATCCAGGCCTTGGTGTAGGCGCTCTGCCTGTATGAGCTTATTCTCATCCTTGGTCATCATGTGAGATACACAGCCTGGCTCCCTCTGTCAGGGTCACGTAGACCATACACTCATTGAGTTTAATAACTTGAACAAGAGTTAAAAAGTTCTGAAATGGGATTTGACCAGTGTGCATTTGATTTCTGTGCTGAGAATGACTGAGGTGTGCTAAGAATGACATGAGATCTGAGAGAAATGGACAAATGCTGACCGCAATGAGACTCTCCCCAAGTCCACCATGTCACCAGGAGAGACCTGGATTTTTATCTCTGAGTTTTAAGAAGCTGAAGAAATTGGGGACCAACATGAACTAAATCCATTCTTCCGATACACACCTTCATCTGGGTGAGAGAAAGAGCACATGCAATCCGATGCTGCTCAGCAGGGCTCGGGTGGACAGGACTTAGCTGTTTGATGCAACTTCTGACAAGAGATCTGAGCATCACAGAAGCAAGTGGTGTGTTTGGAGGAAGACTGCTCTGCTCCCAGCATCCAGCGTCCTTTCCAATCCATCCCAAAGCCCTCCACATTTCTCCCACACACAGCATGGTGGGCTCTGCCACAGCGATGGCGCTCTCCTTTGTACCAACTTCTGTATTTACTGCTCGTCTATTGCCGTGGTAAACCACCACGTCCAACACAGCTTACAGAAGCATTTACTTGGGCTCATGACTCCAAAGCCTTAGAGTCCATGGCGGCAGAGTGGAGGCAGCATGCATGGTGGCTGGAGCAGCAAGCTGAGAGCTCACAGCATGAACATCAGCAAACAGAAAACAGAATGGCTTCAGCATCTCAACTCCCGAAGCCCACCCCACACTGACACAGTCATTCCTTCGGCAAGGCCACACATCTGAAACTGCCCCAACAATGCCACCAACTAGGCACCAAGTGCTCGAATGCTTGAGACTGTGGGGGTCATCCCATTCAGTCAGCACTACCAAGCGGTATCCAACAGAAGACAGCAAAGACAGACACCGCGCCACATTGAAGGAACAGCTAAAATTCTCCAAGGAAACACTGAGGGAGGGAAAGAGTTGCAAGCCCCCAGACCTGAAGGCTGATGTCCGACCAGGGAGGTGAGGCTACCTTCTAGGAGAGATGCTGCTGCTGCTCCCAGGTAGTTATGCGCAGAATGGGGAAGGTGGGGGGCGTGACTTAGCAAGCACACTGGTGATTCAATGTGGGGAGAGGCAGCGTGTGCATAAGTAAGCAGGAAAGAAATCCACATCCAAGCTCCGCCAGCAAGGACTCTGCTCTAAGATGTCTAAAATTTATCTTGAAAAGGGACAGGGGTCCTGGAGGATTTTAAGAAGCGGAAGGAGATGCCCGGTTTTGTAGAGTTGGCGCAGGCTGGATGGAGAACGCCTCAGACAGTCGGCTGCAGTAATGGTGAGGATACACAAAGCCATCAAGGTGAGGGAGTTCAGAAACCTGAATGCAAGCCTGCAGAAGAGCTGCGGGGGGGGGGGGGGGGGGGGGGAGCCTGGCTCCCGAGCTGTGTGGGGTGGGGAGGGTGAAGCAAGCAAGCGACTCACCAAACCCAGAACAACCACACTCTGTCATTCCCTGTGCCTCGGCTAAAAAGTCATTTCCTCAGGGACCTGCTCCGTGACAACCTCACTGAAAGTCAGGGTCCTCTGCCCCCTGACCATGGATACGATATGACCATCTGCCTCCCGCTCCTGACGCCACAGCAAGATGGACTGTGGTAAGCCAAAACAACTCTTCCTTCCTTAAAACATAAGAGTCGTAGCAGCTGCCAGCGGAACAGCACTGAAGAGGCTGAGGCTAGAAGACTTTGCGTTTCAGGCTAGCCTGGGCTACAAGTGAACCTGTCTTAGAGGGAAAATTAAATAAATAAAAATACAAACAAACAAACAAGTGTCTCCCTCTATTTCTACCCCACCCTCCTCCTCTCGGGCCTTTTCATAATGGCAAACCCAACTGGGAGTTTTCACGTTTGTTCTCTGGTTATTCTCTCCCTCGCTTCACATTCAGTGAGTGCCACACTGGCTGGACTCTGACGCTGTGACTCTGACGTTGACTTTACACATCACTACCGGGCCCAGACTCCTGAGTATTCACATCCACGCTCTCCCACGGGCAGAGAAGAGACGATGCTGCCAACAACCGAGTTGCAAAACACGAAGGAGCTGACAGGTTTCTGTAGAGACAGAAGAGGATTGCTCTGGAAGGGAGCAACTTTAGGAGTGTGTAGAAATTACAAATGGGAATACATAGTGGCCGGGAGAGTAAGCAAGTACAAGACTCAGGGCACAAATGTGGGCTGGACTCTGGGACGTAAAAACCAGCCGTGTTAGACAGTCGCATTGAAACCAGTCATCTGTCAAGGGCTGTGACAGCCACTGCTCCAGCGGGAGAAGGAGACTGAAACCCAACCTTGTGTAGCTCACCGGGCTTTGTGTCCTAATGAGAAGGAGGATCTACTGGGCAAGCATCATGCCCAAGAGTCTGAGGTGCCTCGCAAACATTGGGAGTGCCTAGCAACAGAGCTCATCAAAAATGAGCAAAGAGCACACCAGGGATAAAACGTGGAGCCTCTGCCTGGCATGAGTAGAGCCCTGCCTTCGGTCCCCAGCGCTGTAGGTAAAATATTCAAGGGAAAGAATAGAAAAGGCAGCCAGAGACACAGCCTGGTTCATACCTGCCTGGGCTGCGGGACACTGTATGTGGCTTCAGCCGAGGAATCGAGAAGCTCGAGTGGACTCCAGGGAGGACCTTCAAGTCCCAGTTCCTATGTTTGCTTACTACCTGTCCCCCACCCCTCAGAAAAGTCACTGTATATCTCCAGGCCTGGTGTTCCTCATTTTTAAAATTGAGGAAATCACAGTAGCTGTCCCCATGAGCCTCTAGTGAAGATTAGATGAAATGGCATAACTAACACTCAGAATCCCCTCAGTACAGACTGAGCTCCAGGAACACCGTCTTTGCAGTATGAGGGTGGACTTTCATGTACCAACACAGACTCTGCAGACAGAGCGTACCTTGTCCCTGGCCCAGCACGCTGGCAGCAGAACGTGTTAGCTGTCGGCTTCCACAGCCTATTGTCTACCTCCATAGAGCCACCTTCTCTTGGGTGACAACCCCTTTCTCAGCAGCCAGCACTGAAGAGCGATCCATATGGGATGTAAAGACCCAGCTCTGTCTCCCCAGCCCAAGGCAATCCTGAATGCTTGTCACTAATTCAAGGCTCCCCTTTAGGGTCATCTGAGGCTTCATTGGGATTATGTTACAGCTCAGCATGCCCCTCTGTTCCACTGAGGCACCATGAGCCACCATCATCACGGAATGCAGGCTAAGCGTGTGCTGTGGGACTGATTCTGAGGGTGTCTGATTAAAGAATTAAATGTACTATATGACAAGGAAGAACGCTCGGGTTTAGGAGCACTTTTCCAGGATATAAGGTTTAGCACTCTGGCAAGGATCCGGAGACAATGTGAAGCTCCTCCTGGGATAGCACTCAGAAGATGGTGAAGACGCCTATCCACACAAGGAGCTAGAAAACCACAACAGATGGTGACACAGAAGAGCGAGACTAAAGGAAGCAAGCCAAAATAAAGCGGGTATACTATATAAGGTTGAGCAAGCATTTGTGGACTGAAGTCCACGGGCCAGAGCGGTAAGGACTGCGCAGAGCTTCCAATCCCTCCCCGAGTATACCATTCTCAGACAGCACTTTATGTAACAGGGAACTCCAGCTCTCCGCACTCTGTGTCTGAGTGTTTCCATGGACAGTTGATCACACAGACAAGGGTGATAAGTCATTTACCATTGACGACTGAACTCAAACTCTGACCCCTCTTCCCTACCCATAGTTAAGATGAACGTTTCAAACCTCTGATCACATGGTCGGTGTCTCTGACAGCCTCATCTTGACCTGAAACTATCCAGGGGCACGCTAAAAGTAATTTATGTAAACCCAGGGATGGCTGAAAATGGCTATTAATAACAGAGATAATCCTTTCACTTGGGAAATCAGGGGTATTTTGATAGGTCTGAGAGGAAACCAGGCATCACACACACACACATACACACACATACACACACACACACACACACATACACACACACATACACACACACATACACATGTGTGTATGTATATATATGTGTGTATAAGATATATATATATATATATATATATATATATATGACATTTTTATTATAACACTTCGTTCCCAAAGTGGCACCCCTCTACTTTTGCCACTGTATAGTAAAGGAAGAACATGCCCACACATTCGGAGAACTCTTAGACACTGGGTCTTTGTTGACTTCGATATTAGGAGACATAATATGACATCATGGTCCTCCACTAGCATGAAAATAGAAAGCCACCAGGCAGTAAACATGGCCCTAGCCCAGGGCCCACTAAGTCTATGACCTACTTAGTATTCCTTCTTTAGTCTCTAGGGTGGTTGATCTTGATTGTCAAGTTGATGGAATTGGAATCACCATGGAAACAAACCTTTGGGTATATCTGTGAGGGAGCCTATAGAATCAGTTAATTGAGGTAGAACAATCAACCCTAAATGTGGAGTCCTGATCTGGATTAAAAGGGGAATTCTGGGTAAGCATGAGCATCCACGACCCTTTGCTTCCTGACTGTTGATACAGTGTGAGGGTCACTTGAAGCGTCTGCCACCGAGTCTTCCTCAGCAGGACGGACTGTACTCAGGCATGTACTTAAGTTGTCTTCATCAGGAATTTTGTTATAGCAATGAGAAACATAAGTAATACAATCCCCAAACACACACACACACACACACACACACACACACAACGACTACACCCAGTAGTTGGTATAATTAATATTGTCAAGACCTAGCATATGGGGAAAAGCCAAACAGAAGCCTCTGAAAATGTCCCACCCTCTAAGCACAGGATAAGGGATTAAAAATATCATGCGCCAGGCAGGATGGCAGGAATGGTGCAGTTTCCAGACCTAGAGGACGTGGTGTTAGTCATCTGTCGTCACTTCACGTAATCCACAAGTCTGGCCTCTACAATGAAGCAGACGGATCCTGGAGGAAGATGGCATTCTGGTGAAAATCTGAAAAGCCGGCACCCAATTGCAGCTGCTGTGCCGGATACGTCATCTACGGTAGCATAGATTAGCACCACCCCAGACACAGGCTGCCCAGCTATTGATCTAGCAAACGAAGTCTTTTTCATCCCTATCAGAAAAGAGGATCAGAAACGGCTGCACTCACTTGAACAGATAGCAATATGCATTTGCAGTCTTGCCCAGGGCTTTGTGGAAGAGACAGCCCACAGGACAGCAAGTGACCATGTGGTCAGAATCGTGGCCTGGGCTCTCTCACCAGCTCATAAAATTGAATGGGCCCAGCAGCAACCCACCTTAAATCAGAAGCAGTTCCGGAAGCCAGCAAGGCCCAAGGCTTACTCTTTTGCACCAGCTTTGTATCCTTTAGCAGCTGCTCTTCAACACCTACAGTCCCGTCGGGGATCACCCATGACCTGCTGGTGACGTGGACTAGACTCTCAGCTCAGCTCGCGGGTAGGTCAGTGAGGTTCTGAAGCAAAGGCAGCAGCCCCAGATAACCAGATAAACGGTGGGCAGGGTTCCTCTCCCTGCTCAGAGCTTCCGGCAATGTCTCAGTTAGTTCTCTCATTCCTGTGACCAAACACTTGACAAGAAGCAACTCGAGAAAGAAGGGTTTGTTTGGGCTCACAGCTTGAGGGTACCATGCACCATGCTGGGAAGACAAAGCATAGGAATGGCTCTTGGCAGAATGGTAGGAGCATGAGGCTGACTGCTCACATCCTGGGAGATAGGAAAACATGAGACAGGAAGTGGCCCGATATAAACCTCAAGGCCTGCAGGAGGATCTCTACAAAGACCCCCTGGGGGAGTGGGTGACCAGGCGCTGCGGGACCCACCTCTACTCGCCAGGCTTTACCTCCCAAAGCTTCTGCAGTTTCCCAAAATAGCATCACCAGCTGGACACCAAATACCCAAACATGTGAGCCCACGAGAGACATATCCATCCCTTCACAGGCAGACTGCTGCATCCAACTGGCCCCAGGAGAGTGAAGGCCTAGACAGGGCAGGTGGCTTTGCTTAGTTGAGGGGAGAGAGGACAGAAACAAGGTCGTCAGGAGCAGAAAGTTCTGGAGAGGAGGGATTTGGAGGCTGAGCCCTGGATGATGATGATCCACCCAGGTTGTGCTGTGCCTCGCTTTCTCACACGCAACCTCTGCATCTGCCCTCTGTATCCCCACATAGGAACCAAGGAAACAGCCCAGTAAACCTGCCTGAAAAACTGAAGTCAGCCCTCTCTGCTGGCCTGCACCCCGTGCCTGGGGCTGCCCTGGAATAATACTTCGGAAGGTTTTCATGAACACCTGCAGGATAATGGCTGGACACCCAGCAATTTGCTCGGACAGAGTTCTCCAATGAGTGATTTCTGACCTCTGCACCCCAGTGTCAACTCTTGCCTTGTTGGCCATACTAAAGGTTCAAGAGCCTGAGAACACAGAATAAACAGGTTAATTTCTGTGGCATTTTGTCACAACTACACACACACACACTCACAACACACATGCACTCACAATACACACACATATACACATGCACTCACAACACACACACATACACACACACACTCACACACAACACACACACACATTCATAACATACACACATACATACACACACTCACAACACACACACACACACATACACACTCACATATTTCAACAGGCATGCCAAGCAAGAGAGGCCTGAAGTTTGGACAACTAGACTACTTACTAATAATCTGTAAATTAATCAGCATCATAACGGTAAAATCAAGAAAGAATGGCTATTGAACTGTTTTCGGTAAACAGTCTTAGAGAAAAATGGTGTCTCACAAATAAAGTTTTCATAAAAAATGAGGGCTGCTTTCTAAGCAAAGCTCCCTGGCTGCAGACGGCTATTTTAGAAGTAGAGATGTCCACAGGGTTGTGCAGGCTTTGGAACTGGGCAAGTGTGTAAATGGCTTCCTTAAACTAACTATGTGCTGTTTTCATTAGCGAGTTAATTAAAATAAAGTGACTTCATTTAAACCAATTAATGTTACTTTGCTGTCACAGTATTCCTGGCCTAGAATACTTCCACAGATGCTCACGTGAAATGCTTCAGGACAACTGGAAATGTCTGGTGTGTTACAAAAACTTTTTTTTCAAATACTTAAGATAGCAGGAGAATAAATTTTATTAAAATATATGCAGTATTGGTTGCAAATGAAATGTAACAAAAGCAGGCAGCCTGAATGATGTCCCTGCGGGGGTGGGTCAAAGGCCCTTTGCAAGGTCATCCTTTCTACAGCAGGACTTGTGAGCTGCCTGATTTGGGTCTGGTTCTCTTCCTACCCTGCCCTCTCCCTCCACCTGCCTGAACTGAGGAAGAGCTGGAGACCAGTTCCTGGGGGTTAACATGAGGTCTAGTTCTCACCAAGATCATTTTATTCATAGATGAACCACAGTAACAATCAGGTCGGGTCCCTTTATGAGTCGTAGAGCTATGATGACCAATGACCTTCTGTCCAGAAGCAGCTGCTGGGCCTGCCTTGGTGACTTAACACTTGACACAGTTGTTTGTGGCCTTCGGAACACAGCATCTTAATAGCTAATTGTACCTCATGATTCAAATGCCCCAATATTATTTTCTGAATATTGCTAACATTTTAAATAATCCCAATTCCTGGTCTACTTGCTACTGTTTAATGTTTCACGATGTAGTTATGTTTACTGGATTATCAAAGTACTAAGAGTAGTTTCTTCCCCCAAACAACGCCAGAAGCAAGGCGTCCTGGCCCTCCACTTCCATATCCAGTCCACCGGGCATCAGCAGGTGACGCTGGCAAAGCCTGTGCACATTCATATGCATCGATTTATATACAGATAGGAGCAGGAGAGCTCCCAATGTTCATGCTCTCTTGTCTTTTTCTAGATGGGCCTTGCAATTTGGTGTGCTGTGTTCTCAGATTTTCCTTCCCATCCTCTGATCAGGTCCTTTCCATCCACCCCATCCCCGGGCTGCTTTTGAAGATGTACAAAACGCAAATCCACCTGTGTCTTGGACTGGTAGTGCTGGAGGGAGTCCTCTCCTCACTCCTCCCCAGCCCTCACACCTCACTGCACCTTGCTGGTTACTGACTCTTCTTACACTCAACTACAGTGCTTACATTTTAGTCTGAGTCCCGCCCCCACCCCCATTCTCCAACTTTGTCGATTCTTTCTTTCTTGCCGTGGCTTCAGATGCCAGAGCCTATTATTTTGATTCTCGTAATTGGCTTGATTTCTTCACCAATTACATATCAAATGTTTGAGAATAGCTTCCTTCTGTCTTTCTTCATAAATAACTTGGCTAGATGTGAATTCTTGGGTTATTCTCCATTCTCTCTCTTTAGACCTCTAAAAATATTGCTTTGACGTCTCCAGACTGAAGGCCCATTTGGTTCTTTCTTCCTGAATGTCATTTGCGTTTCCTCCCGGGGACCAGATCAGCCGCGTCTGCTTTCCTCATCATCACTGTCTCAGCAGACATGGAGTCATTCACTAATCAAATTTCCTTTCTTCTTTTCTTTTTTCTCTCTTTCTTTCTTTTCTTTATTTTTCCTTGGTGTTTTCCTTTTCAGCAACCTGACCCCACAGTCTCTCCTGGAGGTCAGAAGATGGGCTCTAGAACTTCACTTAAATGCTGGGCTTCAGAGGAGCCTTTGACACTCGCTGAGACCTGACTTCCATAGAGAAATGTAGGCGTGGTGCACAGTATTTCCAAAGAACCTTCTACTTCCACAGCCAATGGTACTCACTCAGAGGCGGGACTTTGTACGATATTTATTAAACACCACGTCCGAAACACTGAGAGTACCGCGCTATAAGGATCAAAGGATTATTTGAACTTAAGTTCGTCACAATGAAGAGGACAGAAACAGATGCCCTGTTAGCTCTTTCTCTACCCACATGTTCAGTGGGTTAAAGGCAAGTGGACGTCTCCGTGTAGGAAGCGGCAGAGAATATGGGAGAGTTATTGGAAGAAAACAGGAGAGAAGCATCCTCCTGAGACGATCCAAGAGGAGCGGCCTGGCTTCTTCTTAGGGTCATGCTTGTTCAGAGGCATCAACGTGGGTGTGAGCGGTGCTGACCTGTGAGTCAGGAGACAGCTCTAGTCAAAACAGTGCTCAGGGACAGAGACTGGGCAGAAGCCCAGCTCAGACGTCCAGAAGCTGGGTGGCACCCTCCATTCCAATCAGAGGGATGAATAACAGTGGGCAGGAGACAAGGAGGAGGAGAGCAAAGGGGATCCAGAGACCTCCAACTTATCTTTGCTTTGAGGTTTAGGCTAAAAGGGAGAAAGAATTGGGGCAGGGGCAAGAGATATGCGCAGTTGCTAGGTCCTGGTTAAAGTACGGTTCCAACCGTCACGGATTCAGCTCTGATCTTCCAAGTTGGTCCAGGAGGCTATCATCAGCTGAGAGGACCGCCTGGTCCCCACAGGATGATTACCCGCAGCTGTGTAGGTAGCTTCCTTCATCTGGGGCGGGAAGTCCTCCCAGGCTCCGCTCTTCTCAGAATCCAAGGTGGATACAGGTTTAGGACAGTGGCCTCCGTGTCTCTGCGTCTTTGGCCCTGAAGCAGGATGAGATGGGTTAGGTAGACAGATGCTCCTGAGTAAGTCAGCTGCCACGTCAAGCAGGAGTCTGAGCCCGAGTGAAGGAGACTGATACACAGCAAAGGTGGGGGCCTTTGTCTTGCTTCCCATAACCCAGTGGTGCGGGTAAGGGGTCAACGTTTTTTGGCAAGAGCAGCAACATGTCTGTTGTGATCTTATTAATGAAACTGAATCGTGGGTTTGAGTTCGGGCAAACCAGAAGAGCCCAGGTTTGAGTTTTACTCTTGCATCATCCATCCGTGATGCTGGGCAAATTACAGCGCCTCCCGACCCCAAATTCCTCATATGCAAAATAAAAGTTATTCAAACTTGCTACTGATATTGTGTGTATTAAATGAAGCATATTTACTTAAATGGATATTTAGTTCTCTACCTCCCAGATGCTTTCTCTCTGAGCTCTCTTCTCATTTTAACATTCTATGAGTCTAATTAAAATCAGAATAATATACCATACTATTCATTTCCTCCTATTTCTCCTTAATATTTTTGTAAAGCACTCGCCATTAGAGCTTGGATATAATATTTTTCTATTACTTGAAATCGAATTTTAATGAAATATTTGCTGAAGACCCATTTATAGTCCCTAATTAGGCATGACAGATGGGTGTCCCTGAGACCACCATTTCCTAATTGCCAAATGGATACCATAAAAAACACATAAAGAAGAAGAAAACTGCCCGACAGCAGCTGACGTTCCTCATCTCCCTACCAAGCCATTTCATCAGGTGTGGGGAATTCTCTGAGGTCAGAAAGAAATTAGATGTGTGAATAAGAAACCTGACATTTCATTTCTACACAATCCATCTGCAGAACCTGAATCTGACGTGAGCGCCTGATCCACGGAAGAACAAGTTGAACGCTGCATTTTACAAACAATAAACAGGTTTCCCTGGGTACACTACATACTGGGTCTGTAGAGAATTTCAAAGAGAAATAAAATATATGCTTAACTGCCTTAACTATTTTAATTTTGTTTCCTAAAGCCATACATTATCTGGCTAGGTAATTGACGATATCATTTAAATTTAATTTTCAAAAAAAAATTAGACCATTAGATTGCAAATAAAATTGTCATTTTTTTCCAGTCCCAGAAAGGCAAGGTGGGGGATGCAGACATTAGTAGTCCAGCTCCCCATTAAGTCACTATACGAACAATGAGCAACACTAAGGTCAACACCGGGATTAGCACTGTTGCAGTCACAGGGTGACTTCAAGGCAGACTGTTTAACTTACGTGGCTCCCATTTTCTTCACCTAAAAAGTAGGGCAAAAAGCCAAGTAAATAATATTTCCCCCAAACCTCAAAGGACTGTTTTAAAAATCAGCATAAGATAACAGCCATGAAATCAGCCATTAATAATCTCTAAGTTTGAAAATAAAATCCTAGCATCCTCCTTTGCTTTTTATTTGATTTCCCACCACCCCCAAATCTAAAATACCTTTGTACCTTCCCTTTCTGTCAATTTCTAGGGTAGAGCATGAATTTTGAGAAATTTTTCCAGAATCTAGAACCTAGATTTCAAGTTTCTAGAAATCTAGAAATTTCTAGAAAACTGGAAATCTAGAATCCTAGAAACTAGAATCTCTGGATTCTAGTTTCCAACTGAAAGCATTAACAAGCACGAATCTAATCAAATCGCCCTTGTTGGTATCTCACAGGTGCGTATGTCCCCTTAGAAACTGTAAGGAGAGAGCAATCGAAGAGGCACATTCCCAGGTAGAACCAATGAAGCGAAGCCTGCATTTGGTATTGCTGGGGCTGAAGGTGTGAAGCCCCCTCCTAGAAGGACTTCATTTATAACAGAGCTTATGGGAGATCACAGACCCTAGGGGCAGCCCACTGTTGTTACCCTAGAGACGCACACTGTCACACTGCCTTCTAAATGCCTATGTCCATACTCATAGATTAATATTGCTCTCAACTTTGATCAGGGAAGTCTCTGTTCTCAGTGGGGAGTAGTTAATGCTGAGACCCATAACTCGTCAACACGCGGAGTGTAGGTAACCGTGAGAGCTCATCTGTGGCTTAGTCGTCTGCATGGACCTCTCCCCAGCCAGGTCTCAGGGGTGGAAGGAAAGTGAAGGAACGGGAGAGCTGATGGGCAGGGCGGGAGAGGCTGCAGAATACTGACTTCTGGGTGTGGCGAGGCTTCTTAGCCGTTGCGCTCACCAACTTACCATGTCTGTGGAGAGCTGCACAAGACCAAGGCAGTCAAAGTCCTGACTAGAAAGTAGCTCCACCCTTGGGGGAGGAGCCAGTGGCCATGGATGGTTATGAGGGAGCCACTCTCCTTTGGGGCCACAGCCTCTAGTAGGATACCCAGTCCTCGGTGAATGGCCCCAGACCCATGCAGACGAGGGCAGCACTAACTGGCTCAGGAGGTCATCAACTAAATATAAATGGAGAACACGAAGTTGGAAGAAAAGGGGTGGGCGCTACGGAGACGTGGGGCATGGTAATGATGGGTGAATATGACGAAAATAAACACAGTATATAAACAAACTATAAACACAGAATTTTCAATCAATGAATAATTTTTTAAATGCTCTCATTAAAAAAAACCCAACCTCCACACAGGATAGGTTTTCCTGCATCAGCAGAGCCGCTGCCTGGCTCCGCCATCCTGTGCCCTAGCTCCATCATCCTGTGCCCTGGCTCCGCCATCCTGTGCCCTAGCTCCATCATCCTGTGCCCTGGCTCCGCCATCCTGTGCTCTGGTTCCATCATCCTGTGCCCTGGCTCTATCAGTCTGTGCTCTTGTTCCTTCATCCTATGCTCTGGTTCCATCATCCTGTGCTCAGGCTCCACCACCTTGTGCTCTGCCCCCCTGGAGGCTGGCATGTCTGCCCAGACCAGCAGAATTCTTACCCTGGATAAAGGCCACCAGGAAGTAGGAGGAGAAAGTGGATTTCCCCAGGTAAAGGATTCCAGCTCCTAGGGTGATCATGTGATACTTCGGGGTCTCCTCTTGCATCTGTTGTTTTCCGAGGGTTGTTACCGCAAAAGATTCAACATGCCAGAGGGGCATATTTGGAGTGGCTGCTCTCCTTCATACTGTTCGGTTTGTTTTCTTTGCATCCATGTTTCTTACACTTACAAACTTGCTATTGGTGGAGAATGCATTCGAGGCCTCTCAGGAAGCTGTGGCCACCGCTTTAAAGTCATCAGTTTGTCTAGTATTCCACAGGCATAAGGGCCCACAGTTAACTCTTCCTGGCAAGGCCTGCTGAGACAGGCTTATAATTCCAGCTAATTGAGAGACTAGGGCAGGAGGATGACACATTCAAGGCCTCTCTGGGCAATTTAGTGAGACATCTGTTTCAGAAGCAAACAGAAAGAAGGAACTGAGATATTGCTCAGGGGCAGAATGCCTATCTGGAAGGTAGAAGTCGGTCCAGAGCCTTTGCCTGCCCCCCCTCTCTCTTTCTGACACACACACACACACACACACACACACACACACACCATGGCCAGGGGCTGGAGAGATGGCTCAGTGGTTAGGAGCACTTGCTGCTCTTTCAGAGGACCTGGATTCAGTTCCCAACACCCATATGGGTAGCCCATAACTGTCTGTAACTTCGATTCCAGAGAATCTGATGCCCTCTTCTGTCCCTTGAGGGCATGGCGCACACACAGTGCACATTCATATGTGCCTGCAAACTCTTCCCATGTCTTTTAAAAATGACCTGGTTGAAGCAACTATATATTATACAAACGTAACATCACAATCGTTCATAAGACCTTTAGGGCTCAGGAAAAATGCATTCATCTCAGTGTTCCATGTATTCAGTGTCACACGGCTCTTACTGACCAAAGCTGTAGTTGCCCCAGGGTAACTCAGACTGTATCCAGCACACACTCTCTTATACAGAAGACAGTGGGGCCCAGAACTGTATCCAGCACACACCCTCTTATACAGAAGACAGTGGGGACCCAGAACTGTATCCAGCACACACCCTCTTATACAGAAGACAATGGGGACCCAGAACTGTATCCAGCACACACCCTCTTATACAGAAGACAGTGGGGACCCAGAACTGTATCCAGCACACACCCTCTTATACAGAAGACAGTGGGGACCCAGAACTGTATCCAGCACACACCCTCTTATACAGAAGACAGTGGGGACCCAGAACTGTATCCAGCACACACCCTCTTATACAGAAGACAGTGGGAACCCAGAACTGTATCCAGCACACACACCCTCTTATACAGAAGACAGTGGGGACCCAGAACTGTATCCAGCACACACCCTCTTATACAGAAGACAGTGGGGAGATGCCTGATGGGAAGAGGCTTCTATGAATCTGTTCCCAAAGCAGCAGAGAATGTAGATTTGAGAGCTGTTGAGGCTAGCAGGCATTTTCAGAGCTTACAGACAGGGAATCTGAGCCCCAGGAAAGATCAATGCCTGTGCCGTTTGCCCCGTATTTCCTGAAATATTGACAGAACATGCTCTCCATCATTCTCAGAACCTCTAAGGGACCTCTGAATAATTTCATAACTGGAGTGCTCCTGTAATCAACGACTTCTGATAGTAGGCTTTTCAGACTCAGAGACGTGCAGTTGTAAGATAGGGAATGAACAAGCAAACTGTGCCAACCCATGGAAAGCATCAGCAGAAGCGACTGGAAAACTGAACTGTGATGTAGGTAGCGGTTTCCTTTCCAGGTGCTTCTTGGTGGTCAAGGAAGGCTTTCTGCAACAGGGTGTCCCTAACCAGGGAGCCTGCAGAGTCAAGGCACCCATGACAATGCAGCTCTGGTGCTAGCGTCTGTGACGCCACCCCAACGCAAGGCTCGGAGACAAACTTTTCAATCTCCATCTACAGAAAGAGCAAGCGCCATCCCATCCACGGGGCATTGTCTCAGTGTCAAGAGATGCTATTAATGTGAGCCACCATCATTTGTCATCTCAGAGGGGCAGTAAATAATAAGCACTGTGAATTCATGCAGGTGAGCCACGTGAACTAGCCATAAAACAGCCCGTGGTTCAGGTTGAATTATTTCGCTAATGCTTGTTCTCTGAGTTAAGTGGCCGATGGCTTCGCCTAGTTGCTAATGCCTCTGCGGAGGAGGGCTATGAAACCAAAGTCTGTGGCCTCTGCTGTGTTCACAGCCAGCTTTGTTTTTCTTTGTCTGCCATAACCAGTGGGCTCATCGGAATTCACATGGAGACTCTTGAGTTTCATCCTTACCGGTCCCTCTTAGACAGCGCCAGGCTCCTCATCCCCAGGATCTGGCCACTACCTGTCTTGGTTCCTTTTCCTGTTGCTGCAATAAAGTTCCTGATAAAGCAACTTTAGGGAGGGTTGACTTCAGCTCACAGTTCAAGGCTCATTCCTTCATGGGAAGTCCAGGCAGCAGGTGGGTAGCTCAGCTGCTCACATCACACCACGTCCACAGTCAGAAGACTAGCGTGAGGGCTGCCCATAAGCTGGTGCTCAGCAGATGTCCTCCACGCATACATGAGTCCACCCACAGTTAAAGTGGGGGGTCTTCCTGCATCGATTGCCACATCAAGACACCCCACCCCCACCCCGGCAGGTATGTCCAGAAGCCCATCTCCCTGGCCCTTCTGCGTGCTGCCAAGACGACAGTTAACACTAATCATCAGGGTACCCTTGGTCACCTCTAGAACAAGAAGATCTTTTTGCTCCACCAGGTTAGAGCTCTTTTAATAAAACAAAAGATAATGGAGGGAAGGGGAAGTAGTTCCATGACAGAGATTGGCTGAGAAAATTCATAGATTGTGAATGTGGCTGGCTAGAATGACATCCCAAGATCCCCTGGGACTCTCTAATCCATAGGTTGAAGACCTCTGCCTGCTTCTGGCATCTCTAAGTAGATTGTAACTAATGGAATCCATAGCAATCACCAGAGAGTCACGTGGATGTCTGTAGACAACATACTGGGATAAACATGTCTGTCTCCTAGCCGCCTCCACTCTCCATCCTGAAGAGTGGAGGCTCACCTGCCCAGCAGAGCAGGGGGTCCTCTGGGGTTGTGGAGGATGGTGCAGGTCTGTCCTACACACAGAGACCCCGAAACTGGCTGCAACGCAAGAGATAAGTCCAAGGGTACAGCCATGAACACTGCCAGAAAGCTTGACCCCCTTAGACGCAAAGCATGATCTCGAATTCACAATTCTTTGTTTGAATCCTGGGATGGCCTTGGCCCAGTTGATTAATCTCTCATAGGATCAGCGTTCTCTGTGATCACACTGGGTTCAACCATATG